>JAXCLR010000001.1:91251631-91262333 GCA_035584095.1 Annona squamosa | reverse complement strand
AGTTCATCCCCCAGAAGATCAGCCATCGCCACCCCCACTTCCCCTTCTCTGCTCGAGGTTCCCCCACCCGTCCTCCCCGATCGAATCTGAGGATATTACACCCTCCTAGATTCGCAATCGGAAAAGGACACGGCTACGGTTTCCATCGCCAGACGAGAGAAGTTTTTAACGAGGAGTACTTGTGTAAAAGTTGATTTGATCCTGAATTATTATGCCAGACTTGCAAAATAATAATTAAAAAAAAAAAAGTATAATTTCCAAATATACCTACACTATTTAACCATAATTACAAATATACCCACACAATTTCAAAAATTGCAAATAACACCCACGTCATCTGACATTATTTGCAGTCATATCGACGATGCTCCTTTTCGGGTGGACTCTTGCTAACGTCATTCTCACCTATTTTCATAATGACAAAAATATCACTGGTGTTGGATAGGTTGCATTGAAAACGAAAGGACAAAAGTTGAAGTTAATGATTGTAATATTTTTCGGATTTGTTATAAGGAATTTGTAAATCATTTTTTGTAAAAAAGGGGGGCGAAATCATTTTGTTCTAAAGTTCCAGCGATAGTTTTATATTCATTTGTTGCACTATTTGTTATTTTTTGTAGGAGTTTTTTAAAATCGGATTGGGCTATGATTTGTTCCTAATTTTATGGAGAGAGAATGCTCGGAGGATTGAATGCTTGTCGGTAGTGGTGTAGAGGCAGAAAATGAAGCTGCATTGTTTTTTATTTTTTTTAAAAAATAAATCTGTTGAAATTTTGAACATGTATATATAATTATATATATGCTATCATAAATAGCAGTCTAAAATTATTAAAATAATTTTATAAGTTTTATGAGCCTAAATCATCTAACAGAGTATAAATCTCCAACGCGTAGAAATTTTATTACCTAATTTTTAATTTTTATTTTTATGATATGCTAAATTAAAAATAAGAAAGATAATTCCTTATATAAATGAGTGTGTTCCTCATGTTATACACTTTTATAGTTTCTTTTCTAATATTTTATCACTGAAAAAATGAGTCACTTTCTCCGAAAAAATACTAAGGCATTAATTTAAAAGACACATAAACCATCGAATTCAAAAGCAACTATTCCTATAGATTTAGGTACGTTTCCGTTTATAATTTATTTTCTAGATGATTTAGCATGAAGAATTGTGATGTGATTATGATTTTCCTAATAGAATCTTCATCTTTTATATCTGAAGGAGAACGTCTGCTGTGGCCTATGGGTTATTTGATGGACGGTTGAGGTGGAAAGGGATGATGCTATAGCTAAATTTGGGTGTTCTTCGGTCACTGGTGCAGAGGATGAGCACACAATGTCGGCTGGAATTATTTGCTGCCAAATTTGCTGTCGTCAAATTTGAAATGGTGGTTCTTGTTGGTTTTGACAGAAGCTTGAGCAGAGGAAAGTGGTGGCACACCGAAGTCAATGGTAGACGACAGCAATGGTGGACAAAATTGATAGAATTTTCGGCAGATTCGAAGACGCTAGCTTGCTGATTTTGACTTGCCGTAGTCGATCCGCTTGATGGCTGGTTTGCCTGAAAAAAAGCCGTGCAACCTATGATGAATTGGTGATGATGGATCAAAGCGAGAATGCTTGCAGTTGCGGCCCTATTTAGGCAATCTAAATCGTTAATTCATCTTGAAATGTTGTTTTGTTGCGTTCCTCTAAAAAACACTTAATGAATCATCTTGCCGAATCAGCAAAAAATCATAGTATAGATAAATGCAAAAGAGGCTCTAGCTTCAAGGGGCTGCAGTTGCATTGCTCAATGTACAGGGGTGCATACAACCATTTTTTTATTTTTTTCGAAATTTTTTTTATAAAATAGTTATTCTAAGTGTATTTAACATATATATCAATTTCGGAGATTTTTAGATATTTTTTAGATTTTTACTAAAATGACACTGATTTTTAAAAATCTAAAAAAATATATCTAAAAGTCTCTAAAACGGTAAAATTTGGTGTGTATATATATATATATATATATATATTAACTATGCCTAGATTAACAACTTCGTGAAAAAATTTTCAAAAAAAAATGAAAAAAGTAGGTGTAATACACCCGGGTACATTGAGACTCAATTCACTTGAGTGCATATGATTGCAGCCCAGCTTTAAAACCCCTTGGAATGCCCTGATTTGAAGGGCTAACTTCTATTTGACGACAAGAGTTACCATGAGTGTGTTTGCAATTATTATCAACGTACATGAGTATTATTTGCAAATTTAAAAATTATATGGTATATTTGTAATTATAGTCAAACTAAATTGATATGTTTGCAAATTATCTTAAAAAAATAAAAAATCTTTTACCTTACATGTTGGAAATGGGTAGGACAAGATTTAATCCACCACTAAATCATTTATTCAAACGGATTGCAAGGGTAATATACACGAGCTTATGGATTGAAAAATTTTCAACTCTAATAATGCACTAGAGACTAAGTTTGTTCAGCGGGGGGTAGAAGCTCAACACAAGCCGGTCACGTGTAACTTTCTGAGCGATGCGATATAACGATGGTTGCTTGCTTGAACATTTGGATCTTCTTAAAGGTTGCTCAATCCATTCCCTTCCTTCCTATCAATCAGGAAAGAAGAGGAGAACTCTTCAAAACCAAAAACACACACACACAAAAAAAAAAAAAAAAAAAAGGAAACAAGAAAAGAAAAGGGAGAGGAGAGCTCCTATTCATTCAAAAGAAAAACCATCCTCACATAGACTTTCCTCTATACAACTGGATAAAAGTGAGCATCTGTATTTGATATATGAAGGGATGGGATAAATTGTTAGCCTGGTTAAAAATCCCATTTCCTTTTCTCGTGAGGAAAAACATTTTTTATTTATTCCTTTTTATGAAACTGTTAATTTAAATTCGTTTAATTTATAAACAAGTCTATCATTTTTGAAAATGTAGTATATAAATATTTATTTGAATTCTTAAACACATTTTAAAAAATCAAAAAATATAAACACATCTTTAAAAATGGTCAAACTTGATTTATGGATTAAATATATCTAAATTAATAATTTTATAAAAAGAAAATATGAGATTTTTTGCTAGGGCTACTAATTGATCCTGTAACGAGATTACACCTCCGATATATGTTGCCTCGTTAGAAAAGACATTCGGTCTGTACGCGGAAGGCATCTGTAAAGAATGAAAGCGAAATGAAAGTTACAGTCATTATTATTATTATTATTACAGAGCTTAGAAAGGAAGGAAGAATGGCAGATTTGGTATAAATTAGGCCGGGTTGAGCCCCATAAGGCCTGCTGAGTCTGGAAGAGCACTATTTGGGTTTTTGTGAAAAGCCTAATTCAAGTAATTTTTTTAAATTCATGTATTTACAATTAAACTTAAAGTTCATATTTTTCTAGTCTATTTAAAAACGTGATGTGTAAATAAGGTTATAATTCAAGTAAAGAAAAACTTGATTTCCCAATTTATAATTAATATAAAATATGTTATGTATAAAAATCTAAATAATATTTATTCATATTTATGCATTTTATATTATCATATTTGTATATGAATAGAAGTTTGTCAAAGTAAACAATTTATCTTATTTTATGTACATTTAGTTTACGTTTATATTATTTATATATTTGTTAATTTTCTTGTGTTATCTTTTAGAAAAGATAATTTTTTTTAAGAATATTTTACATCAATATGCTTTTCCTTAATGTAAAGAGGCTATGCATTATTAATTTTTCTTTAGATGACTCGTTGCTTTATATTCACATGAAATTTTAGACAAGTAATTTTTTACTCAAACAAAATTTGTCAACCCAAGTTATAGTCCGAAGCCGACGTATAACCGAACCCACCAACAAATATAATAGAGTAACATTTATTTAATGCTCTGATGCTCTTATTGTCATCATTGGCAATTGAAAATTATCTCACATAAAAAATATTTCATTTTTCTAACTTTTTTATATGTAGGATAAGGTATTATAAATTATTAAAAGAATTCATCAAATACATGTCATAATGCTTGAAAGACACATTTGAAGTTGAACCCCAGAAGCTCAGAAAGCGACAACGAAACTAACAGCTAAAACAATTTCGCAAAAATTCTCGAAAGGAATTTCATCAAACATCTTGTACGCATCCTCTAAATACCTTGCCTTTATCATCCAATGATCGAGAAACCCCCACCGTACAAAATCAAAATTCTTTGTTTCTGCTAAAACCGGATTGAACCAGTCCACCAGAAACCAAATCATATGTCGGTTTAATCCTGCCCAGTTCCGACTAGAGTTATTTAACCAGATGAAACCAGTAAAACCGGTGATTAGACGATTTATGAAATTGTTCGGTTTAACCGGTTAAAGCAAAAGGCGCAACACTATTCTCACGGGACTTCAGGCGGCACATGTAACAGCAATATTCTTTTACTTTTTTTGTTTTTTAATAGCATATTCCTTTTCCATCTTGATATTGCCTCGGCTGTATATATATGTCCCTGTATGGAGAGTCATTCATTGGCTCTATATTTTTTGCTGACCGGAGAGTAGATTGTTCATCTACAATTTGAAGGAGGGTGAGATAGATCATGAGCTTTTTGAAGCTATAGATAATCTCATGTAGAAGTACGAAAATTATTTAGATCCATACAAGAATTTATTGAATACTATAATAATTTATGGTATTATTTATCCATACGGTAAAAATGTTTTAGATGGCACAGATGTTGAATTAGAAACTTTAAGATCCACGTATAAAATCAAACACATTAATTTTAAACTTCTATTACTTTTTTAAATGGAGCGTCCGCAAATATTTGACATGGATGAACGTTAGAATCCCTATTAAATAAATAATTTTAAGTACAATAAGTTAATGTGAGGCAGCAATCCTGTACATAGTTCAGTGTATGAGTGTTGCGGAAGGAACGTTCTGATCTGAGTCAGAGCAAGCAACCACGCCACGTTTTGCTCTTTCCTTCATGAGTAATGACACACCCAACATAGCTTCGATCCGTCGGGTTGGTGCGTGGGCCCATGGCTGCCAACCAACCTCCAAAACTCGTCCGTAAGACATGACGCAAGCCACGTTGTTGTTGCATGCTCGCTTGTCGATTCGTTACAATCGTTTGAAAGCCACGTTGTTGTTGCATGCTCGCTTATCGATTCGTTACAATCGTTTGAAAGCCACGAGCTCGTTGCATATTTTGATTCCTTACAATCGGGCTGCCGGCAGAGTGTTTGGTAAAGCATAAATTTTTTTATTTTTTATAATGATTTTATTTTAAATTATTTTTTTACATATTATTATATAAGTATTTGACTTTTCAATTGTTTCTATATAATTACCTATATAACTAATTTATTTATTTTGGCTCTATTTTTTTATTTTTCATCGTTATCGTTATCATATTACATCATTTTCTATTAATTTAACAATTGTTACTCTAAAATCTTTTTGTTAAAAATTTTATTGTTTATTAGTGTAAGCTAGTTAAGCCATTACTTAACCCAAGCAAACATAATCATTCTCTTTCTTCATGTTATTGTTAATGTTCATTACTAAGGAGGATAACTGATCTTACACTCCCGAGAGCATTGAGAGAGTTCTCAGTGCTTTCGGGTACATACATTTTTCTGTTTTAGTTTTTTTTTAAATTTTTTTATAAGATTGTTAATCTAGGTATATTTAATATGCACATAAATTTTTACCATTTTTAGAGTATTTTAAATATTTATATTTTATTTTTAAAAATCAATGGCAGTGACATTTTAAATTACCTAAAATGCCACTAATTTTCAAAAATAAAAAAATAAATATTTAAAATACTTCAAAAATAGAAAAAAATTATATACACATTAAATAAACTTACATTAACAGTGTAATAAAAAAAATTTCAAAATAAATAAAAAAGAATGGGTGTATGAACCCGGGAGCATTAAGAAGGAGCATACCACAGGCTCTCACTAAGAGTAAGTTCATTCACATTAAACGAAAAGTAAAAGGATAAGATCGGATGCTCTGCCCATTAGGACAAGAATATCTGCAGTATATAACAATCATTTGCTCTGCCCATTAAGATAAGATCAGATTCTCTAAAAGTGTAACGTGGGTTTCGAAAACAGTGATTAAATTATTGGGAGCAAATTTGGTGGGTTCTCGTGCTTCTCACCTACCTTGATATATAGTTGGAGAACACGTTAAATATTGGGTCGATTAACAATAATTTAAGTCTGATGGTTAGAGTGAACATAAATAAACCCTCGACACTAAGTATTTTAACGTGTTTGCGAGTGAGGAAAGAGAGGGGAAAAAAAGAACACTGAGGATGGGAGAAATGGAAACATAAGTGGTAAGTAGTAGGGATGACACCAGAATGGATAACAATAAATAATTATTTAAATAAATACTTGACTTTTTTTATATTCAGTTAGCACAAATTTTATATATATATATATATATATATATATATATATTTTTGTAAATTACGGAATTGGTCAGTGTTGTCATGCTTTATTCGCACGTCAGGGGTTCGGTTGGAGCGGTTTGCTTCTTGTAACGAATGTAACAAAAAAAATTATATTGTAGTTTTAAAATTAAAATAGATAAATCAAAATGACAAATTTTGAGAACTTTCAACCCAAAATAAAAATCCAATTTAATTTTTATAATCAAGCTTTATTTTCGGAAAAGAATTATAGTAATTTTCTAGTTAAGTTTATAAGCATGATTAGAGGTATTAATGAATCGGGTTGGAAGGGTTAATGCGTAATCCTAATTTTAACCCATTTAAAATATTTCAATCTTAATCCGTTTATTAACCCATTTAAAAAACTCAACCATAATCAATTTACAATCTATTTAATAAATGAGTTAGCGAATTAATAATGAATTATATAACAAATGACCCGATGATCTAAACTCTGACAAATGATAATCACACAAGAAGAGGCGAGAATATTTTCAGCGTAGGAGAAATAAAAATAAAACAATAATTGAAAATTAAAATTAAGGCAGAAGCTGAAAAATGAAAAATTTGGTGGTAAGAGAAAGACAAGCATGGAAAAATAAATAAGAAGTTTACATTTATATATATAATTTTAATAGGTTAAATGAGTTAAACGAGTTATTAAATTTCAATCTTAATCCGTTTATTTAATTAAATAATTAAATGACTTGACGGATTATAACTTATTTATTTAAAAATTTTAAAATAAATTTTGTAAACTGGTTGAACGAGAAGATCCACCGTGACAAGCGCATCGTCGAAATTGGTAGTTCCTGGGGGCAATGAGAGCTGGAAATCTCCGCCTCAAATGTCACGTCCGCACTCCTCCGACCTCTCTTCCGTCAATGGCGCGCCACGTGCATAACTCACAGGACGCGAACTGAGCCCTCAGGCGTGTCTTGTCAAAACTAGACTGGCTACCAAGCCGATTGGAAAGCAAGGTGGGGTGCATCCACTAACGTGCAAAGTTAGAAAGTGGCTTTATACCTTTATCCACTCTTTTTTTAAAATAATGATTTAACATTCTAATTATCTAATTATAATAATTTTTTATTTTAATCATTTTATTCCAATAGTTTTCTCCTAAGTTATCTTATTTATTCTCATTTTAAATTATTATATTACCTTACACTTGTATTTTTAAAAATATTTTCTTTCTCACCCTACCTCATTACTAAATGAACCATAAAACATTGTGTTAATCATTCTTTGGAATAAAAGGGGAAATTTTTCCTTATGCTTACAACATTTAATCATAATTCTATAACACCCATAATATTTTAAAAATTCATCCAGTACACTCAAAATTTCATTCTTAATTGACAGCTACCGTCACTAACAACATAAATCGGGCATTAGCCGCACGTGGAAAAGTCAATTTTACCCCAATGTCGTTTCCCTTTCATTTGCTCTATTGAATTACACAAAAAGAGCTGCCGTGGTTTTCTTAATTGATGCTAAAATTGTCGATTGGTGCACGGATGAACAATGATGTTTCTGGCCGCTGTAATCTTACGGTGAATGGCTGCTTGAATCACCTTTTCTAGTTCTCGGTTGAAGCTAGCTAATGCTCAGATTGGAAGCACAAAAACCGTTGCTTCGATCGCCCATGCTCAAATTAATGATGGATATATGGCTACCGCTGATTGGGACAGAGGTGTAACGCCTCAGGCCTAACAGTAAGGTATTGTCCGCTTTGAGCCTCGGCCCGCACGGTTTTGCCCTTTTGGGTTCACGTGCATCCCGTCCTTCCCCAAAAGGCGCCTCACTGAGGTATCTGGCTGCCTCCACTTATAGCCCAGGCTCCCCCCCTCATCCTAACCGATGTGGGATATCACATTCATCCCTCCTTGGGGCTCCAGCGTCCCCGCTGGACATAATCGGCAGGAGGTCGGGAGTCGGCTCTGATACCATTTGTAACGCCCCAGGCCTAACAATAAGGTATTGTCCGCTTTGAGCCTCGGCTCGCACGGTTTTGCCCTTTTGGGTTCACGTGCATCCCGTTCTTTCCCAAAAGACGCCTCACTGAGGTATTTGGCGGCCTCCACTTATAGCCCAGGCTCCCCCCCTCATCCTAACCGATGTGGGATATCACAAGAGGAAAGAAAGAAATTTTGGACAAAGGATGGCTGCATCTAACTATGGCTGGAATTAGGTGGACTAGGGGCAATGCTTGGATCATAACAAAGGAAACTGCAAAGGCATGGCCAGGTCTGAGCTGTTGTTCCGGACTCCAACATTTTTCATTTCCAACAGCTTGGTCAATTCTAATCTGCCAAGGGCCGCTTTCCACTGGCGGATCTGAGATGAGAATTGTTGCGGGATTTTGGATGTAAAATACTATCATCAGGTTTTTAGATTTGAGTAGGAACGGCTGGATAATCTCTTGGTCAAATTCGAACATTTCGAACAGGAAGAATAAGCCAACTCCATTAACATCAGAAAGAAAATTGCTAACAGAAAATTAAAATGGGGATGAAGGTTTGCACCGGCCAAGACGTGGGTTGGAGAAGAAAAAAAGGAAGTTGGTGGAGATTTTATATATCCTTTAATCGTGAAACATTGAAAATGGTGCTGTTGAAATCATGAAGAACATATCGTTGCTGCAAATTTATTCGTTAAAATCCAAGAAGCTTGGCCGATTAAACCGATGGTCGTCTTGCTTGTCCACAACGAGAAGTACCAGCGCCACCGCCACTGCTCTATGGGGCTAAGGGTGCAACTTGGGTAGAGCAGTGTTTAAACTTTGAAATTGTGAACCTGAGCCCGATTTCTCAGCCCAAACCCGGACCGAATTCAAGCAACATTCGGTCTCGGGTTCAGGTGAACCCGAACACTATAAACCTGAACCTGCACCTGTATTTGAAAAATCTTTGTATTTTATTATTATGCAGCAATCGCAGAAGCGTCCCGTCCCGTACAGCCATCCCTATCCGCTACTACTGTCAAGCTTTCCAGCCTGTTTCAATTTTCACTCGCAGCACCATTTCCACTTTCCAGGTTCCAGCTATGCGGCATTTCAGATGCATCGTTTTTGCTTCTTGTTTCGGCTCTCGTCATTTTTGGCTTCCGTTCGATTTCAGCTCCAGGCCTCCAGCCTCTCGTTGTTTTTGCTTTCGGTCTCAGCTCTCTTCGTTTTTGGCTTCCTTCCGGTTTTAGCTCCAGGCTTCCTTCGTTCCTTCCGATCTTCTGAAGGTGTTTCTGGGTAGGTTTGATTCGTTTTCCATTCCTTGTTCTGAGATTTATCGTTTTTGGTTCATAATACTGTTTGATTTTCGGTTTGAATGCTAGGTCTCTGTTTTGTTTTGTTTTTTTTAAATATGCAATAGGCCAATCTTGATAGATAAAGACTAGGGTCTGTTGTCGGATTATGTTCCGTTTCATATCTATTTTCAGTTGTTTCACGATCTTCTTTGATGCCTTCTGCTTGTTTTATCCCCATTTTGGACGATTGGGATGGATCGAATCATCTTCATGGATTATCTGAAAACATTTCTAGACAGATTGTGATTCCTTTTTTTGTTCTTAGATTTGAGTTTTATTTGTCGTATTAGTTTCTAGTTGAGTATGCATAAAAAATAAATCATAGATGACCCATGCCTTTTTTTGTTTTTCAATCAGTTCATAGCATTTTGAGTCCATTTTCTAGTTCACCTTTGAATAAGCTATTTCTCTTTCTTTGTCGATTTGAGATTATCATGGAATAAGAAAACTGGCTACATTTATATGTTTAAATTCATAGTTTGTCAATTTTCAAATACATTGGTTTGAAGCCCCTATTTCTGATATATTGCACAGAATTGATTCGTTGGATAATTTTGTTTATACAATTGATAGGCTGTGATCTGTTCAATTAAGGCTTTGAGCTTTACGGTTCCATTTCCAGTAATCATTTTGTTATTCACAATTTTTTAGAAAAAATCCATGCTTATTATTTAATATACACATTAACAATACATGATTAATTATTGAAAGCTGGTGCAATAAAACCTATTTGAAAATCAGAGCAAAAGAGAGAGGGCAAAATTAATGTAATGTGGTTATATATAGGTAGAATAAATTTTTAGAAATAAACAAATGAAAATAAAATTAATTATCTAAGAATTATTTGTTAGAATTAAAATAAATAGAAATTGTGTAAATGGTAATTTAGAAATATCTATTTTTATTCAGCATGCAGAATCATTCA
>JAXCLR010000001.1:91241083-91251531 GCA_035584095.1 Annona squamosa | reverse complement strand
TATCTATTTTTATTCAGCATGCAGAATCATTCAAATTTCAAACTATATAAATGATAATTTAGAAACATGTACTTTAGTGTTGAAAAAGATATGCTTGTTTTACATTTTTTTTTGAACAAGTATTACTATAATCTATAGCTTGAATGCTTGCATTTCAAATATTTTTGCAATTTAAAAAAATTATTTCATTTGTTTGTATTTATAATAGTTGTTGACTACTTGGAGTTAACTTGGATTTTGTTTAGAGTTTGATACTTGAATTAATATAATCTTATTTAACTTGATATTTTGTGGTTTTAGAATGATTTTATTTTATTATAATTTATGTGATAAGGTTTATCTTACAATTGGATGATAATATTAATGTATATAGTTGTCACATTTGTGTTAAATTACAGAATAGAAAATGGATGTACTTCTACGTTCTCCAAAATACAGCTATTTTTCTATTTGATGCAAAAAGAAGGCTAAAAATAGGTTTCTTTCTTTCTACTTTTAAGCAATATTTGAATTTTTCTTGCTTTTGTATAATAAATTATTTTTTAAATTTTGATATACAATAAGTTTGTGAGAAAAATTATATATAAGATGAGTAACAAAGTTATATTAATAAGAGAATGTCAACCCAAAACTTAACCCGAACCCTAATTTCAAAAATAGAGTTCGGGTTGAAGTTTATAAATAGGGTTAGGGTTGAAGTTTTACAAATAGAGTTAGGGTTAGGGTTGAGGTGAACCTGAGTTTCATAAACCCAAGTTGCACCCTTATATGGGGCCAACATGCCAAGGGGGAGAGATGACTTGGGGCAATTTCGATATTTTAAAGAATGACATGTGCATTAGTTGGGATGCTAGTTCAATGCACCCGGTTATACTTCACTTTTTTTTTTGAAATTTTTTTATAAAAATATTAATATAAGTATATTTAACATGTGTATGAATGTTTACCATTTTAAAAGATTTTTAGATATTTTTTTGAATTTTTTAAAATCGGCGGCTAATTTTAAATTCAAAAAATATCTACAAATCTCCAAAAATAATAAAAATTTATATACATGTTAAATACACTTACATTAATAGTCATGTAAAAAAATTTCAAAAAAATAAAAAAATGGGTGCAGTACGCCTAGGTACATTAAACCAGCGTCCCATTAGATGACAAATCCGCACTGGCAAAAGCGAAATTAGGAGTAAAATGTTATTTGAATTAATAGAATTTTTTTAATTTTATAAATATAACAGAAATTATAGTTTAATATTATAGGCATATGTAGAATTTTCCTAGAATAACAAGTTAAGAGTATCAAGTGAATGATGTGCATGATATAAGTTGAGAGGCGCAAGTGGCCTCCCAATTCTAATCCTTTTTCAAACTAATATTAAGGGATGAAAATTAGATCGAGTTGACTCATAATTCAACTTAATGTTGACCAAGTAAAATAAATTTTTTTAAAATTTTGTACAAGAGTCAGTCAAAAATAAAGTTGAGGCAGGTTGATTATGTCTCCACCTACTCTGCCCCCATATATTTATTTATTAAAAAATTATATTAATATCATTCTAATTTTCTTTCAAGATTTTCATATTATTTATGGTTAACTATGCTCTAATTGAAATTTTATCTTGTAATAAATTAATATGTAAGTTTGATACAAATTTTAACCCAGATTTTTTGTTCAAACTGCAAATAAAATTTTTAACCAGATATGCTTCGTGAACTTGTTTTAATAGAATTTATTACACTCTGTATTTAATAATAATTTTCTATGATCGATGGTGTTTTGGTTTTCTAATTAATAATATGTGAAAGATTTGATTTATAATTCAACATCAATATAGTTTTTCTATTATTTCATCTTGGAATTATATTTACAAGATACTTACGGTACAATCAATTATCTCAACTAATTATCTAAATTTTGCTTAATAGATGGATAATATACGCACAAATAGTGCCACAAGACAACGGTCTGATACAGGATAAAATAGCTCCTCTAATTCACCTAAGTTAAACCCGGAAACTCTAGTACCAAGTGAATATAACTTTGTATTTAATATATGTACAAATTCTTAAAACTATAACACTTATCCTACATTTGCAAATAAAATTATTAAAAGATATGTTTTATTTACTTGTTTCAATAAATTTGTATGTAATTTATTATGTCCCACATGTTCTTAGATTTTTCGATTTGAGTGATGATTAATTTTTTTGATGGTACAGTCATTTCAATAGTTATTTTCCAACTAAGCTCTATGATCTTCTTACAACATAATAACGCATAGCCAACAGTATTTCTAATTTTCATCCATTCGGTGGACACTCTTGTACACCTGAGAAGTAGGGGGTGGGAATCGGGGCGGGTCGACCCGTGACCTGCCCTCGACCCTGTCTAATATCGGGCGGGTCGAGTTTTTATTTTTAAAAGAAAGGCGGGTCAGGTCGGGTTAAAATTTAGTTTTTAAAAGAATGGCAGGGTAGGTCAAGGCAGGTCGGGGCGAACCAACCTGCTGACCCATTTTCTTATATTTCACATTAGAAAGAAAAACCTCATTCAATGCTAATATTTATATTTTATTTAATTATTTATATTTTACTTTGACTGATTAATAATATATTCAAGCATATAATAATTAAATTTAATATGAATTTGTCTTTATACTTGATAGTGTTATAAATTTTTTAAAAACTTTTTACTTGATCCACAGTTTTTACCCGACCCGTTGACCCAATACAGACCCGAATTTTATCCCGAGACCTAGTAAAAAAAAGTAAGGGTTAAACCAACCTTATCCGACCCAGTATAAAAATAAGGGTCAAATAAGATTTTTGAAAAGGAGGGTCAAAGTTGGGCGCACCCTTACCCGCCCCAATTCCCACCCATACTAAGAAGACTATTGCCACCAATTCATTCACTCCAAGCTATAATCACACGCTGCTGAAATTTTCGCTACTTGTGCGTCGAACCTGTGCACCTGTTGAACTAACTTAAATAAGTGAATCAGGCATGATCGATTATCTTTGTGATCCAGTTCTAATTATACTAATTTTAATCCTTAAAATTCTTATAAATAGTTAATCTTTTTATCTTATGAAATTAAATTTTAAATTGAATAAAATTAATGATCTTAAAATATTAAAAATAAATCATATGTAGCAAAATTTTCCATAAAACTTTGTTTGTTGAGAGAGAGCAGGTTCTGTGGTCCTCTCCCTTTTCTCAGCCTTCAACTTGGATATACTGATATACATGGACCACCATCGACAGTAGTTCAATAAATCCAACTAATGAAATTAGATTTGGATAAACAAATTAGATCAGAAGGGTATTTGTATACTGGAGAATGAGAGAGTGTATAAAAAAATAGAAAGATTAATCTCATTGGATGGTCCTAAACAAGCCTTTAATTCTGAAAAAAGGGATGACAAGGTGGGTGGGAACCTTAAGGTTTCAGTCGGCTGGTGTAAATGTTTGTTCTTAGCGGAATAGTTGAAAACTGAAATTATAACCGGTTGGGTCCATCGATGGGTGCCTTAAAGCTGAACTTCGGTTGTATGCTTTTGGGTCCTGAGCGCATATATTTAAAAAAAAAAATTTTTTTAATAAATTTGTTAGCCTAAGTATATTTAATTTTTAGGTAAATTTTTACTATTTTTGGAGTATTTTAGATATTTATTTTTAATTTTTGAAAATCAATGACATTTTAGGTAATTTTAAATTATTAAAATACTATTAATTTTCAAAAATCAAAAATAAATATCTAAAAATCTTCAATAATGATAAAAATTAATACATAAGTAAATACACTTAGACTAACAAGTTTATAAAAAAAAATTAAAAAAAAAATAGGAGCATGCAACGCTGCGGGAGCATACAGCCGAAGTCCCTTACAGCTATGCTGACTTTTGTACTGTATTACTGTCCTTATTAATCACTTCTGCAGGCAGCAGCCTGAACGGCTCCTTTCCTGCTGCTCCCAAATGGCCGTCGTCTTTTCGTGTCCCGCTGCTCCCGCAGCACTAGTTTTCATGGTCATCATCTTCCTCGCGTCAACACCCACCACCTATTCATTAATAGATTGTTACACATCCATCTTCAGCTTCGGTGACTCGCTTGCAGACACTGGCAACTCTCTCTTCCAGAAGAGAGACTACTACGTGGGGAGGTTTCCATACGGCGAGACTTTCTTCCATTCTTCCACCGGTCGGTTCTCTGATGGCCGCTTGATTGTCGATTTCATCGGTATGTAAATATTTCTAATAGATCAACAACAACATCATCATCATCATTATTTTGATGTTTTTGTTAATTTGCATGCTTGGTATAAATAGCCGAAGAATTTGGTCTGCCTTATCTACCTCCATATCTTGGATTACTCCACAATCACAAAAGCAAAAGCGACATCATGCTAGGGGTGAATTTTGCAGTGGGGGGAGCCACGGCTCTCAACTTCAGCTTCTTTGAAGAGAGGGGGATCCGGAACAACTACACCAATAATTCCCTGGGAATTCAGCTGCAGTGGTTTGAACATCTCTTGCCTTCTATCTGCCCCGATTCATCGGGTACCTATATATATGTTGGAGTTATTTCTGAATTTCCCAATCTCGCTGTGTGACATGAAGAATAAAGACGTCCACCTGTGTAACTTGTCGATTGCTCGTGCAGATTGTCCAGACGTTCTGAAAAATTCTTTATTTCTGGTGGGAGAAATTGGGGGGAATGATTACAATCACCCTTTCTTCCAAAAGAGGAGCTTGGAAGAAATCCAGTCATTTGTACCTCCGGTCATCAATACTATTGGATATGCCGTCGATGTGAGTATTACGAAAAAAAAATAATAATAATTAATTGATACAGAGAATAGAATAATCTTGATTATATGTGCCTAATAATTTTAGAGCTCAATCAGGCTTCAACCAAGCCATGCACCCTCTGACAATTTTCTATGCAAGTATACCACCCGCTAAAAATTGGTTATACGTGAGCTATCGACGGGTTGTATGCACCTAGGTGCATGGAGCTTTCGATGCAACCAGGTGTATACATCTATTTTTAAATTTTTTGAATTTTTTTACAAAATTATTAACTAAGTCTATTTAACATGTATATCAATTTTTATCAATTTTTAATATTTTTAAATATTTTTTCATATTTTTAAAACTTAGTGGCATTTAGTAAAAATGCCAATATTTTTTAAAAAATAGAAAAAATATCTAAACATCTTCAAAAATAGTAAACATTTATATAAATGTTAAATACAATTATATTGACATACATTTTAAATATATTTATATTAATAGTTTCATGAAAGAATAAAATTTTTTTTTAAGAAAAGGTGAAGTACGATTGGGTGCGTTAAGCCTCAATGCACGTAGGTGCATAGGACTAGGTTCTGCTAATTATAGGTACCATATGGGAATGAGTAGTGAGGAGAGAAATATTTTAAAAATTATATGAATAATATCTTATGATAAGAGTAATTTTGAAATAAATAGGCTAAGTCAAAGAAAAATGCTCGAACCATAAAGATAAGTTGAAAAAAGTAAAATTAATAGATAATTAAGATGCCAAATTATTTATGAAGAATGTATAAAGAGTAAGAAAATACATGGAAAACTATTAATGAACGTTACTAAATGCGCTTAAGGACACATGAACAATTGGACTTCATAGAACCCTGGATTTTCCTCTTGAATCCGTTTATTGCCGAAACAAGATTTGTAAAAGGGGGGGGGGGAGGGGGTGGGGTGGGGTGGGGTGGGTGTAGTTGTATGCACCCTAATGCCTAAAATCTTTTTTTTTTTTTTGAAATTTTTTTGCACAATTATTAATTTAAATATATTTAACATGTGTATCAATTTTTACTATTTTTAGAGATTTTTAAATATTTGTTGAATTCTTAAAAATTAGTAGCATTTTAGTAATTTTAAATTACTAAAAATGGTACTAATTTTTAAAAATAAAAAAAAAATCTAAAAACCTCCAAAAATGATAAAATTTAATACATATGTTAAATACACGTAGATTAACAACTTTATAAAAAACATTCAAAAAAATTAAAAAATAGATGTAGTACGCACAGGTGCATTGAAGTTCAATGCACCTTGCATTTTGGGCTAACTATTTCTTAAATATTTTTTTGTAAGATTATCTTGCTTTATCAATATTTTCTATACTTTTTAAATAAAATTATTTTATTTTTTAATTTTTTGCGTATATTCTTTAGGAAATTGATCCTTTGCACTCGGGTGCAAATACACATTTTATATACTTTTAAAAATATTTTTTACATAATTATCAATCTAGGTGTATTTAACATGTGTATCAATTTTACTATTTTTGGAAATTTTTAGATTTTTTTTTTGAATTTTTAAAAATCAACATCATTTTTTAATTACTAGAATGTTATTGATTTTTAAAAATCTAAAATAAATATTTAAAAATCTCAAAAAATGATAAAAATTAGTACACATGTTAAGTACACTTTGATTAATAGTTGTGTAGAAAAAATTTTAAAAAATAATATTAAAAAGGGGTATTTGCACTGGGTGCACCAAAATTAAACGCACCCTAGCACATGAGATCAAAATCCTATTAATTTTTTTTTACTGATGAAAAAAATCCTATTCTTTACCACTACACTTCTCACCATTATTTCACCTCTTTTATAGTGAACCATTTACGAGGCTAGCTCTTGAGGCTTTTGGGTCTCTGAAGCACCCGAAATGAATGCTTATACGTTACTTTCAGAGATTGATCAAGCACGGGGCCAGGGTGCTGGTGGTGCCAGGCAACCTACCCATTGGATGCTCCGCGGCATACCTGACCGTGTATCAGAGCCAGAAAATGGAAGACTACGATCCGCGAACCGGTTGCATCAACTACCTAAATGACTTCGCCATGTACCACAATCGGCTATTGCAGGAGGAGCTCCACCGGCTGCGACACCTGCACCCACATGCTACCATCATCTACGCAGATTACTACAATGCTGCTATGCGATTTTACCGGTTGCCGCTCCAATTCGGTTAGATTTGCGTCTTCCCAATTTTCGTTTTTTAATTTCTACATTCAAGGCAGATGATAATAATATTGATACTGTCTGCGCACATAGTATATAATATTGATTAGCAGATTATACTAATCAACATACTTAGCATGACTATATGAGATTGTAGCCTGCTAAGTGCTAATCAGTGTTTAATATGCCGACCAATGTAGCTTGCAACTTAATAAATACAACACTGTTCTAATCTGCTCATTATCATTAGAATCAAAATATTTTCAAGTTGATCACAGCACTTCTTGATGCAGTGGTAAACACCAGCGGCTGGGAATGGGAGGATTGTTCAACTCCCCTCCTCTTGTGGGAAGGGATTTTCACAAAAATAGTTCCCCTGATATAGTTATTTCACAATTTTTCCCTGCCGTGGGAGTTTTTATAATTTCCCACGGAATGGAGTTTAATGGAAAAGTTTCCCTCTGTAGCGTGATGGCGTGAATATACTTTATTTGGAATATCAAAATGTCACATCGTATAAAATTATAAAAATAAATTTTAATTAATTATCACGTATGCTGTTGCAATCGATAACGTAGGATTTGGCAGCGGGACTCTTGCAGCATGCTGCGGAGGTGGTGGCCCATACAATTATAATGCTTCTGCAACGTGCGGGAAGCGTGGGTGGACGGTCTGTGATAAGCCGTCGTCGCATGTGGCGTGGGATGGGATTCATCTCACAGAAGCAGCCTACAGATCCATAGCTTATGCTTTGATCCGCGAATCTTTTTGCAGGCCATCCATCACCGCCACATGTAAATGGTCTTCCAAAAGCCGCGAGCAGCAGCTATACTCCGAGTAAATATACGGAGATTGTTTTATCCTGCTATGGGCCAAGCGTACCGTTGGAAATTGGTAATTGTATTTTGTAACTATATGTAAGAGGAGTGTGTTAATTAAATATTCTGCTTAGTTTATCTCAAAAAATTTATTTACAATAATTTTTTTCTTCGTACACTTGTTTATCTTAATGTATGTCACATATAAATTAAGTTATACAATTTTTAGATATGTTTATATTTTTTGAAAATTTTAAATATCTTAGTGTATATATATGTATATATATATATATTTAAAATATATACATGTATTCAAAAATAGTAAAATTTGATTTATGTATTAAATACATTTAGATAAATAAATATACAAAGAAAAAACAAAAAAATTATTTTAAAGAATTTTTTGAAATAGACTAGATGAGACATTTGCTTAGTCAGAGCTAACAGAATCATTTCTCTATATGTAATAATTATTGAATTGTAAATATATGCTAAGAAAGGCTCAAGTTATAAATGAATTCTCGAACTCTATTTTTCTAGGATATATTATATATAATACCTAAATAATATTTTTAAGTATCATAATTGATTCAAATTTAACTTCATCCATTATATTTAGCATAATTTTTTACTATTGAAACTTCATCATTTGTTTGTATCATTATGGTTTGGCTCTATATACCCATTAATTTTCCACTTCTATATAATTGAGTTAGAAGGGTTTTCATATAACCTTGTTAAACCTCTAAATTTTATAATGATAATGCTTGATGTAAATTAACATATTTGTTTAAATAAATGACCAAGTTTTATCCAAATTTAAATATATACATTAGACACATTTGTTGAAATATACATATTTATAAATAACGCTTAATAACATAGATAAAGTATATTTTTCATCAAGAGGCTGTGTGGGAAAATAAAAAACTGCACGACAACTTTTCATTCGGGGGAATTTCAGTGCATTTAATGCACTGAATAAACACGTGGCAACGCTGGCCAACCAATTTGTACCATGCGTTAATTGTTTGCACCATACATTAATTGTGCATGTCCTGAAAAATTGTACCATGCGTTAATTGTTTGCACCATACAGTAATTGTGCATGTCCTTAAAAATTGTACCATGCGTTAATTGTTTGCACTATACATTAATTGTGCATGTCCTGAAATTTGGTGTTATGTGCACTACATGCGCTTGTTCGAGAAGTTGTAAAATTTTTAATAAAATTTTTTTCATGTAAAAGTTGTTTAATTCGTAAAAAATAATGTGATATTGAAAGGGTAACAATGAGAAATAAAGAGAATAAATTAAAATAAATAAATTAGTTATATTAGTAGTTGTGTAAAAATGATTGAAAAGTAATTGTATAAAAAGATGTGTTAAAAAAATTAAAAAATAAGTAGTTATGGAGAGTGAAAAATTTTAGACCGAAAAGTTTTAATAACTTTTACAAATTACCAAACATACCCATGATTTTGTGATTGTAAAGCGTAACGTCATCCTCCTTTCTATTTTCCGTTGGTTAGTGACCCAAGTTGCAGTCTGTCATTCCTCAGTATTAAATTTAAAATAAATTGGTTAATTGCATTGATAACTATGTAGTAATGATTGAAAATAGGAGAAATATATAAAAAAAATATATGAAAAAATAATTTGGGAGTTAGAAGTTATAAATCCAAAAGTTTTGAGTACAGGCTACAACTAACCCCTTAATTTCCAACAACATTCCAGAAAATACTCTTATATTTAACACGTTTCTAAAGAGTTCTTCTTTTAGATAAGTTAACTGACAGAGAGGAGTATATTTAGAATTAAAGTCAATAGGTATGATTTAAATTTTTCATAATTTTAAAGTTAAAAGTTAGAATTATTTTTTTTTTTGATAAAAGAGGAGTCACTCTATCCCTACTCCCCATCAACAGTGATGGGATTAAGGATAGAGTAATCCGAGCTTTTCATAGCCAAAGTTGCATCGGTATTTGTGGGGAAAATAGTGTCGGCGGTGATATTTGAGCAGCAAAAGTTGGGCGGAGAGAGGTTTGATAAATTGTGTAATGGGAGTATGGGACCGTGGGAGGGAAACGTTGTGGGAGTGTAACATTGTCAACGAGTTCTTAGAACATAAAAGAATACTTTGATTTTTTTTTCCTTTTTTGTTTTTTGTAGCTTTTTTTTATGATGAAATTTTTTTGTAGCTTTTGGACGATTTGATGATCGGCGAAGAGGGAATGCGGATTGAAGCGGTCAAGGGGATAGTTTGCCCATCGTACTTGCGCACCTAACCAACTGTGTGTCAGCAGGCACCCATTATCATAGAGCATCTAGGGATGGGAATCGGGGCAAGTCGGGATGGTTTAGGGTTTGTCTAACCTTGACCTTACGTTTCAAAAATCTTGTTTGACCCTTATTTTTATACCGGATCGGGACCAGATCGGTTTGACTCTTACTTTTTTCTACTAGGTCTCAGGATAAAATTCGGGTTGGTATCGGACCGGTTTTGAGATCGCGGGTAGGGTAAAAAATATGGGTCAAATAAGATAATTTTCAGAATTTATATACCTATCAAACATAAGTATACATTTATACTAAATTTAAATATTAT
>JAXCLR010000001.1:91204787-91240983 GCA_035584095.1 Annona squamosa | reverse complement strand
TTCTTTTTTTCTTGGGTGCTTCCTCTGCCTTCCTTTTTTTTGGTTGCCCTTTTTAGATGTTGTATCTGCTTCATCTCCTTTTTCCTTATCAACTATAGTGTCTTCCACAACAGTCTCAATTACTTTTCGTTTCCCCATTCTGGTAGCTGCCTCATCTACTGCTTTTTCTTTTCCTTTTTTAACGATGCCGACTACCTTACTTGCCACGGTTGCATCCTCGGCCACTTTAGGTTTTTATTTGCTCTTTGTAGTTGCTGCCTCCTCCTCTAGATCTTCTTCCTCATTTGCTTCATCAATTTCTGTATCTTCCACTATAGTCTCTATTATTTTCCGTTTCCTCCTTCTGGTAGCTGCCTGTTCTGCCGCTTTTTCTTTTCCTTTCTTAACGACGGCCACTACCTCATTTGCTGTGGTTGCATCGTCGGCCTCTTTAGGTTTTTTTTTGCCCTTTCTAGTTGCTGCCTCTTCTTCTTCTTCTTCCTCATTCACTTCATTAACTATAGTGTCTTCTACGACAGTCTCCATTACTTTCTATTTCCCCCTTCTGGTAGTTGCTGCCTCTCCTGCCGCTTTTTCTTTTCCTTTCTTGACGAGGCCCACTACCTCACTTGCTGTGGTTGCATCCTCATTGATTTTTGTGATTTTTCTTTTTCCTTGTCTGGTTGCTACTTCTTCGGCTACATTTGCTGCTTCTTTCACATTTTTTCCCTTTCCTTTGCCCTTTGTCCCGGCCATTTAACTTCTGAAATGAAAACATCTAAACGTTAAAAAAATGACATATCGCATATGCATGTGAAGTTGAAATCAAGTGAAGTTGACGCATTGCATGTGCATGTTGTAAGCCATAGGCTGTTTTCATGGAATATAGTATTCTGAAACCTAAAAAATGATTAATTATGTTGATAGAGAAAGCAAATGTGATTTCTTCTGTTTGTCAAATCCGCATACTCATTTCAGAGGCATATGATTTCTTAAAATGCATATTACCTTAGAATTAACATGCGAAATATAAATAACAAGAATGTAAAGAAGGAATGTCACCAATCAGAAACAGTATGCGAAATATAAAATTAATATGCAGATTATGCCACACTTGAGACGTGATTTGTGGAATTCAAATTCAATGTGGATAGTGAAAATAACATGACGAATTTGCTAAAGTCAGTAGATATTTGAAAAAAAAAGTTTAGACATGAAAATTAGCATGTGAAATTAGCAAGAATGTAAACAATGTATGTCACCGACTCAATATCAACATGCAGCATATAAAATTAGCATGCAGAATCTATCACAGAATAGGAATGTGAATCTGGGTTGTCACAAACTTAGAGTCCGCATGCGGAATATAAAATACGCATGCGGAATCTGTCACAGAGCATGAATGTGAACTATGGTTGTCACTAACTTAGAATTAGCATGCAGATAATTCTATCACAAGGAGTACGAATGTGAATAAGAGTTGTCACTAACTTAAAATCAATATACGGAATACAGAAGTAGCGTGTGGATTCTGGCATAGAGAGTAAGAATGTGAACAAGGATTGTTACTGACTCGAAATCAGTATGAGAAATATGAAATTAGCATGTGAATTATATCATAAAAAATAGGAATGTGGATAAAGGTTGCTAGTAACTCAGAATTAGCATGTAGACTCTTAACATTAACATGTGAATTTTGCATAACTGATATGTAAAATTCAGATTCGGTATGCAAAATGTGATACTAGCATACAAACAAACAAAAATCATGCAAACAACCTGTTCAACCCCACGTATAATAATTTTATACAATATCCAACCAAATGGATATTGGAAATCTACTTATTGAACTATGTCGAGTCCAGCTTAAATTTGTCATTGGTTCAATAGACAAGATTAAACATTTACATTTATAAGTAGGACAAAATCAATTTTGGTTCAGGCAACCAAAGCTTCAGCGGTGGCTAGATGAATTTGGAGAGCATTACAGTCAGGTTGTTGTAGTTCTCTCTCTTGTAGTTGCCCTCATTGGACCATTTCTTTTTAGGTGGCCCTTTATTGGCTCCTCAGGTACTTCCTCATAGTTGCTTATTCTTGTAGGATTAAGGCTTTGTGTAGTATCTCTACCTGTTTAATCATTTGTCTCATGCTAGTTTCTGGCTGGCCTTGGCTATATCTGTTGCTTTGTGGATATTGACTGTTATGTTGTGATGAGTTGTTTTTATGGTAGTCTATATTTAATTTTTGCCTTAATGTTGTAATAAGATTCATGCAACTGACCTCATTTAAGTGGGAAACAGCTAACAATGATAATGATTTAATTTATTACAAATTTTTAATCTGTTTAGTGTAACATAGAATTTTAAAACTAAACTCTTGGTTGAAGCAGTTATTGGGGAGTTTCAGTTTGTACTGGCTCAACCTTATGATTGAAACTAGTTTTTGTCGAGCTGCTGGTTCAAACCACTTTTCAGTATTTATGGTGACAATTTGATACGATGATATCAATGAAAAATATAGGTTTCAATTGATTTAAGCTTTGATTGATTTAAGCTAGACCCGCAACTTTAAAATTTTTTTTTAAAGGTTATTTAATCCAGCTGGTTCAAGCAGTTCATCCTTTTTGTATAGTTAAGTAACCATTTTATAGCAAGCAAAATGGGCCAACAACTCTCTATTAGAATGGTCTATTAGAATGGTCGGAACCGCATGTGGATTTTCGCGTTAGAGAGATGCGGATGGGAGGTACTCTTGCTGCGCAGTTATAAACCGCATGCGGATTTTCGCGTCAGAGAGATGTGGAAGGGAGGTACTTTCGCTGCGCAGTTATAATTTGCATGCGGATTTTCGCGTCCGATAGATGTAGATGGGAGCTATTTTGTTGCACATTTATAATCCGCATGCGGATTCAGAATCCGCATGCGGATTATCGGAGAAGACGAGATACAAAAAATTTAAATTCCAATTCGGCTAGCTATCCACCAAAAAACAGAAATTATTTGCATTCATTACTTAATAGCATTAATAAGATTGCAACTCACCCTCGCCGGAGATGCGAATCGTCGGATCTGCTGGTCGCCGGAGGCTCGAGCTGATGTGGGGCCCGAGCTGCTGCTGCTGGTGGTTGCCGACTCGATGAGATGGAACTGCTGCCTGCTGTGCGTTGATCCTTAGAGGAAGGCACCGCCTTGATCTCGCCGGACGGACGGGTGTCGCTGCCTGCTGGTCACCGGACGGACGGGTGCTGGCGCCTAGGAAGGTGGACGGGATTGGGCGGGATTGATGCTGGCCTGCTGCGTGATTTAGGGATTGAAGAGGGAAGTGAGAGAGGAGGATTGGGCGGGATTTCTTTAGGGGGATGCCGCCTTCATGCTCCGCGATTTAGGGGGATTGAGGAGGGACGAGGGATGCCAGAGATTAGAAGGAGGTGGGATTTCTGATTTCATTTTTTGCTGCCGAGTGGGAAAATTTTCCCAACAATCCGCGTGTACGTCCCGCCCAATCCTCCTCCGCAACACAACACGCGCATAGCTCCCGACGGATAGGATTTATCCCGCCGAAATAGACGGCCGGATGAGCCGTTTGCACGGTAGTTTCCGTGCAGACGGAATGCACATGATCATATCCCATATATATATATCATAAATAAACAACCCTCATGGTGTAGAGCTTTTGTTAAAAAAAATTATATACATGAAATACATTATCTTATAAATGCTCGCTTATACATTATATTATACGTGGTTCCAAACTTCCGTCCATCTAAATATATATATATTTATATGAAGTGCCGTCCTGGAGGTTTCAAGCTATAAGAAAAACAACGTGCGTCCATATATAGTTTATACATATGTATAAATGGTAGTCCGAGGATTTTAGAATCCATAAAAATATATTTATAATATCATATATATCATAAAGACCCAAACTGGATCCTTTGAGATTTCAAATTTAGGCTAATATATATATCATAAGCATTATAATTAAATCCAACCCAACTTCCATTACAATTATTTTCTTCTATTAAAATTTTATCTGTTATAAGTAACTGACCAGTTCCATAAAATAAATATATATATGCAACATATTATAAATATCCGTCCCTTCGGGTTTTAACTTTCATTTCTTCATATATAATATATATTAATATAACATGGAAGCCCGCAGGTTTTATATTTCAATATTGTGTGTGTATATATATATATAACGTTGGTTCTAATTTGGAAGGTTTAAACCTTTAGAAATAAATATAAAATTATATTATAGATATCATACCAGCAATGCTTTTCGGCGTATAACTTTATCACCGGTGAAATTCTACAACACGATAGCATAACCCACGTTAATAACACAATTCTACTTAAATTAAAATTCCCTTGGTAGTGTATAACTGGCGATGAATATACATATATTATGTTGAATTTTTGTTTATCTATAATGCATACATTCAAATATCAGTGATGAAAGCGACGTTTTAAAATGCCATCAATAATATATAAAATGTATCTTGTACAAAGCGATGACGGTCCAGGAGGTTTGGGCTTCCATATAAAAAAAACAAAATAATATAAATTGCGTTATATCTTAAAGTGCCGGCCCCAGCCCCTAGAAGTTCTCAACTTCACATGAATAAAAAAATGAATAATCCTAACAACGCTCAAGTTATGTAATGAAGTGAAATTCATAAATTCTAATGCTTAATAATTAATTAAATAAAACAGTACTTAACCTTGATGGCCATAACAGAAATATATAAACTACTTCATATAATCCCCCAGTTAACCAATCCGTAATTTATATATGGTATAATAGTGCCGAACTAAATCAAGTAATCAACTAACAAAATCTGCAATTCATAATTATATATACTAGCTATCAATGCTCGGTCATGCTTTCCAAATCCCATAGAATTTCCCATAGACAAAATTTAACAACTCTCAAATATTATTTCATCATAATCACCACTTTGCTAAATGATTTTCTTTTTTTTTAATTGGAGGATATTTTATATCATATCTTAATTCATATTACATTCAAACCTTGAGACAATTTTAACAAACTTACAATGGAAGACGACAACAAGCTTTCACAAATCAAATGGGTTTACTACTAGCTCCCATCAAAGTATAAAGGGGGACCACATGCCCCCACCTCAAATATGGTTCTGAATCCTACATGGGATTCGAACCACGCACCGGCTGGGAACAGAAATCCCGTTCCGCAGCCGATGACCAGACGAGCGGTGCTCGTCTTGCTAAATCATTTTCTTATCGCTAGTCATTCAATTGAAAATCATTAAATAAATAATTTTTAGAAGTTATCTCCAAAATAGCTTAATTAATATAATATATGTGGCTCTAAAAAGAGATTTAATTATTTCTTCATTTACCTTTTTGTAGAACTCATAGAGGGATTTTCTGAATGAAAATATTTTATTTCCTTTCCCGTCTCAATCTGCGACAAATTCCTCATTTCCCAAGCTTTCTACGTTCACCCTTTCTTTTCTCCAAAATCTTTTTCCATTAATACATTTCTACTTTTCCAACTCATCACTTAATCACAACCTCCCATTATTCTCTCTAACAATTAATTTTAAATTTAAAAATTTAAAAATCAAATCTTATCTTTTGGTGGGTCCCGCATAAATTAATTGTAAAAGAAAAATTATCTAATTCTACTAAGATATAATTCGAACCAACTACCTCAAATTTACTTGCCATAATTTCTAACCATCTTAGCATTTCAATAATTTATTAATTTAAATGACAAATTAATTTAAATAAATATATTTTAGTTTCCATTTTTCTTAAAATTATAATTACCCACCTTAGTCAATAAGTCAAATTGAATGAGTCAATCCAGCCACCTTAGCTATTTTTACTGACACATTAGATGATAAAAAGTTCAACGTGTCACAGCAGTATGTCACGTCCAGTCAACGTATTTAAGTTGGGTTATTATATCCTCCCCACCTAAAAGAAAGTTTTGTTATCAAAACTACTCGCATACTTGCATATCTCATAAAATCAGGATAGAACTCTCACATTTTTTCTTCAAGCTCTCAAGTAGCTTTGCCTTCGCTGTGATTACTCTATTGATATTTAGCCTTTCTTGTGTCAGTACGATCAAGTACACACATTGGTTGCTCTGGGTATGTAAGATCCTTTCTCGTGTCAGTCTCGACGATCCATGTTGATGCAGGACATTGCGGTCATTCATTGTTCTGGATATCATTTGGAATTTGGCTTTTGTGGTTGTTGCAGCGGCGTCCTAGTTTTGGGCAGGGGTGAATCGTCGTCGACGCCTTTGAGGTTATGGATCGCGAAGTGTATATGGTTTGTGTTTGTGTTTGCGTGGAGAATAGATGCCGCTTGGAGCGAAGCGGCAGTAGGAGAGAAGGAAGTCCGGTCACGGGCAGAAGGCAGGCTGCTGTGTTGTGTGTGCATCATGATTCTAAGCAAAGTCAGAATGGTGAGAGTACGAGTTATATGCGTCATTCTTGAGCTCAGGATTTAAAATGCAAATGTGCTAAAGTTTTCAGCGTTTGAACTATAAATGACCAAATTTCAAAGTTTAAAATGTAAATGGTCAAAATTAAAAAATTCAAAATGCAAAAAACCCTCAACTGGGGTCACATTCGTACGAGGACTCTAAGCACCCCCGCCTTTTGCAACGTCGGCCTTCAACCCGCCCCACGTCACTTATATTGCGTGTCAGCTCTTGCGTGGTTTCATAACAGCACCGCAATATTGCCTAAGGACTGTTCTAATCCTCTTTCTCGTGTCTTAACGTCATTGATTATTTAAAAGAATAGTAAAGTGGTTAAATGAAAGTCATTTGATTTTTGGTGTCCTTCGATAACAAGGCAGTGCGGGTGGATCAAAGCAGCGTCGGGTGAGATAGAAAGTCACTGTGTACACGTTATTCTATAAATAATTTATTTAGCAATGATCATGCTAGTTTGGGGTAAGTAAATACATTGCTTTTATAAGAATTTTGTTTTTGTTTTTTTTAGACACTTATTTATCTAAGTGTATTTAATATATAAACGAAATTGTATTATTTTTGGATACGTGTATATGTTTTTTTAAATTTTTAAAGATAAGAGTATTTTAAATACATATATACATATAGATGTTTAAAATATCAAAACAATATATAAACATATCCAAAATGGTAAAACTTGATTTATATGTTAAATACGCTTAGATAAACACGCTTATAAAGAAAAAAAATGAAAAATAGTTGTAAACAAATTTTTTAAGATGCGCTAAGCGAAATATTTGCTTAGCTCGGATTAACAGGATTACTTTTCTAATTTAACTATTGAATATTTTTATTTTTTCAATTTTATATTCATATTTCAATCATTTTTTCTTTCACCTACAATATTTATTCCAACTTTATTCTTATCATTTCATATTAATTACAAATTCTTTAAAAAAAAATATTTTTTTTTAGTCCCACCCTATTCCAAAATTTTACTAACTTTTACATTCACAAATGGCGTGTCAAATTTACATTAAGCCCGCCAACGCGTTCGAATGGTTAGACGTTGTTCCCTATTTTTTATGAACTATGTCTCTAATATAAACTAATAAAAGATTTTAGTCTCGATCGTCCGTAGCAAGTAAGCCGTCGGTTATAGCATTCTGCGCGATCTTGATTTTGTCCTGTGGAGGGAGATTGGAGAGAGCACAAAGTTGTCTTTGACAGGACAAGCAATTGAAAAATATACATTATGTAATTTACTTTTTAATATTTGACCTATTAATTACATTTTAGTTAAAAGTTAATGATATAATATAAATTTTGATTATTTATATGAATTTTTAAGAGTTAAATTTATTTAAATATTTATTTTTGAATTTATATTAGTTTCATAAATACCATATTATGTTAAAATTTTTTACAAATGTATTTTCTTGTGTTGATCGCAATGTATGAAATTGATTTAAAAATAAGCACTTAATATTATAAAAATCGATGTATATGCTTAATAGTTTAAATTTATTCCTGTAAGTTAATTATAATAAATTATAAATATTGAATAAAATTTAGCTTTTATGTTGCAACTGGAATATGAAAATAAGGACTAATAAGGGGTTCAATGCTCCATTACAATGACTAACGAAGGAATAAATTTGGCTTTTCAATGCTTTTCAGAATTCAGGTTCGCTTTAAAGTGTCAGCACGGCCTCCCACTTCTCTCAGGACCCAATTGCCTTCCAGACTTTACCTTTGGAGCTGGTTCCCTTGACAAAAATATCACCGACTAAGCAAGTTGCAGTTTCAGAATTTTTCCAGCCATTAATTCAGCTGCAATTGCTGAATCACTCAGCCCAAATATTAATTGCTAATGGCGATTTTGTGAGGAGGCAGCGCCTTCCCACGATAATGCAATTGAAGGTGAGCTGCGTGCATTACTTGGTGAACGAGTGGAGAGGTGTATGGTGCGTGCGTGAGTTGAAAGCTTGGAATTGGGTAGTGATTGATGAGTTGTGCGTGTGCGGTGTGAGCAAAATTGGGTGAGGTGAGAGGGGTATAGTGTAGGTAATATTAGTGTTGTAAAAGTGAGAGCTTAGAAGTTTTAGGAGAGTGTTCAAAATTATTTTTGTTGTAATATTTTATAAGTAAATTAATTTTAGAGTATCCCATTTTCAACACACTTATTTGGCCATGCAGTATTTTTTTTTTTTTTTCATGTCAAAAGCGCCACCTCCCAAGCTCCAACAAGAAGCTAAAGACAGGGAGACAGACATTCATTAACCGAAAGATCTGAAACATCTTTACATGAAGCGTTAACAATGCAGTGAGGAAATCCATCCCACCATGTATTGATTCCTAGACCATGTGCTATAGCATACGTTATAGTATTATGAGCTGCAAAATTTCCTGTACAAGATACAAAAGTGAGTCCACAAAAACTAAATTTCAGAGTTATCAACTTGATTCTATCAATTAGGTATCATATGGTTGACAGAGCCCTCGATCTATTTGTGATCATGTTGATTAAGGTGAGAGAACCGCTCTCACATATGACTTCCCTGTAATTTAATTCATTTACCCATGTCAATCCAAGCATCGTAGCAAAAATTTCCACCCATAAAGGGTCCGCCTCTCCACTCCATGCCTAGCTTTTAACTGCTATTAATTCCCCACTAGATCCTCTTAAAACAGCCCCCACCGGCATATGGCCTCCTTCTTACACATTAAGTTTTATTCTTCCTTGAGGTGCTGGTTTCCACCTAACTTGGGCTATCTGCAAGTTAAATATATTCTTTAACAGCAGCTGAGGAGACTTACATTGATGAATATATCTCATACTCTAGTCTACAATTTCAGCAATAGGTATTTCATTTTCGCCAAATTTGCATGTGTTTCTATGAAACCATAATCTCCAGCAAGATACCAACAATATCTTAAACATACTTTGTAAATCCGGTTTTGTGAAATACCACAGCAGATCCAGAGTATTTGTTTGATTACCTTGGGCTAGTTTCCTTAGCATTTGAGGGTGGAAAGCTTCCCTTGTTTTGACACACATCTACAACAAATGATAGAGATCTTCATTCTCCCTTGAACAGAAGTCACGTAAGGTATTCAGTTGAATTCCCCTCATTGTAAGTTCAATTTTGTGGGGAGTGAATCAGTTGTCAATCTCCACCCAAATATCAGAATCTTAGGAGGGAGTTTCACCCTTCAAAGAAGCCTCATAATCTCATGCTGCCTATCCCTTGTTGTGGTACAAATATTTTGCTCTTGATTTACATCTCCTTGGATTATACAGTATGCAGATTTAACAGAGAAAAGTCTATCTTTTTCAGTGGTCCAGTATAGGTTGTCCTCAATCTCATGAGATGGAAGTGAAATCCATCTCATGATGTCTCAACCACTCTGCCCCACAGCTGATTTAATTTTCTCCTCGTTCCATTGCCAAATCTCTCTATCAATGAACCGTGCGACTGTAATATCATCTGGAATCTCCTGTGGACGAGGGCCAGCCTTCTGCAGCTTAGTATCGGTCCATTTATCTTTGAAAAATTTGACTTGGATCCCATTACCAACATGCCATTTGCATCCATTTTTAATCCAGTCTCTTGCTTTTATTATACTTCTCCAAGTATGAGAAGAATTGGGTTGAAAGTTACAGTTCCAGAAATTACAGTTCTTGAAATACCTAGCCTTAAGGACCTTGAAACACAGTGAATCCTATTGAGTTGCCAACCTCCAAGCTTGTTTTGCAAGAAGAACGATGTTGAAGTTCTATAGGTCCCTGAAACCCATTCCCGCATTTGCTTTAGACTTGCACATATTGCACTAAGAAAGGTAAGAGAGCTGATAATCCTTTTGTGCATAGTAAAAAAAAGGTAATGAGATAGAGTATCTCCTTGTCCGATGCCTCTGGTTGCCTTGAATCATATATGAGAGTATCTCCTTGTCTGATGCCTCTGGTTGCCTTGAATCTATCATATATGAAACCATTTATGATAACTCGATAGGTGACAGTAGATAAGCATGAGTAGATCCAATCAATCCAGTTTCACTGAACCCCATTCTTCTCGTAGCAAGACACAGATATCTCCAATCCACCCTATCATACACTTTTGCCATATTGAGTTTGATGACCACTTCCTCAAGACCTCCCATTGTCCTCCTATGCAAAGTGTGAAGAGCCTCATAGGCAATCAACATTATTGTTTGCTATCAATCTTCCGAGTACAAATGCACTTTGATTCATTGAGATAATTTTTGGAAGACAAGGCTTTAGCTTGTTATCTAGTACTGTTGCAAATATCTTATATACGACGTTACACAGGCCGGTTGGACAGAAATCCACCATATTGTTTGCACTCAATTTCTTTGGAATCAAGACTATCTTTGTTTCATTTATTCCTTTCATCAGATCCTATCTCGTAGTGAAATCAGTAGTTTTCACAAAATTTTATATGCCTTGTATAACTGATCTCCCACTAAAGACCAATATTGTTGATAAAAAACCTGTTGGCTAGTCGTCAGATCCTGGTGCCTTCCAAGGAGCCATTTCTTTGACTGCTTTTTGAACTTCCTTTTTTGTTAGTGGAGCAATTACCACGCTGTTATCTTCCGCTGTGATTCGTTGATGAAGATTTGAAGTGATTCTCTCCACGTTTTGCACTCCATCAGATTTGAATAGCAGCTCAAAGTACCTGGTTGCAATCCTTTTTTTCTCCCTTTGATCGTTGAATAGGTTATTATGCTTGTCCCTTATAGTGGCAATGGAATTAATTCTTCTTCTTTTCGAGGCCGCATGATGGAAAAATCTGGCGTTTCTATCCCCATATTGAAGCCAATTGATTCTGGATCTTTGCTGCCTTAGAATCTCCTCATCTTCCAACAAGTTATTGATTTGATTCTCGATTGCGTTGATTTCAGCATCTCTTTCGTCTGCTTTTTGAAGGGATCTCAATTGATATAGCTGATCTTTCTTTTGCAAATCACCCTCATGATATTGCCCCTGTTCTTGTGGTTCCACTGTTGCAATGCTGTTCCGCATTTCAGCAGCCTGTATCTTAAGTTTCTAAAAGATACACCTTCCATACCCTGGGTTTCTCCCCAATGTTGTTGTATAATCACATTTGTTTGTTTATCTTTGGATCAAAATGCTTCATATCTAGAACCTCTTGGGGGTCTTCTTAAAGTCTGAGGCCTATTAAAAGTGATAAACATTGGGTTGTATCAGATGCTGCTGAAATCCAGTGATTATTTTGAGCAAATGGGAACAAATCAAACCATACCATTGTTGCTAGTGCTCTGTCCAATCTGGCTTCAACCCTTGCTAAACCCTTTCTATTGTTTCTCCAAGTAAACTGAGGTCCAACATGACCCAGATCCTTCAATTCACAATCATGAATCACTTCTCTAAACTGCTCCATTTGATTGTCCAGCCTAATATGATTGTTATGGGATTCCGATATCCCCACAACCTCATTAAAGTCCCCTGCCACTGGCCTAATATGATCGCTAGGTGCTTTAAACTGCATTTTCTCTTCCCTTTCCTCTCAATCTCTATCTCTGATTTTAGAGCCGCTTTTGGAACTCCCTGCTTGACTATCACTGCTATCATTTTCTGTTCTTGCTTTGGCCAACCTCTTCCAGTTTCTTGTATTTGTTATCATTACCACATCTTGCTGCTGTCTTCTCCCATAATGTATAACTTGTAAGCTATCATCTGCTCTTGAGACCTTTTTCCCATCTTTTTGCAACCTAGTATCTTTAACCCCCACGCTTAGAAAATTACCGTAAGGTAAGACACAATCCACCAACTCCTTTGCCCCATCAACTAGAGAAGTACATTCCTTGAAACCATGACCAATTCGTTCGCACATGAAGCAGAAATGAGGAAGTTTATCATACTGAAAAGTAATCCATTTTTTCATTTGCATTTCCCCTTCAATATGAATACCCCTCTGAAGTGGCTTTCTTACATCCAGTTCTACTTGAATTTTGAGGATTTGCTCTGACACCTATATCTTACAACATTTATCAAAGGATGTTCCAATAAGTTACCCAAAGCTTCCTTGTCAATAAGATACGGAATATCATTTCCTTGAATCCAGAAGGGAGATGTATATAATGCCAAGTCCTTATTGGTCGGTTCCATAATTTCATTAAGGATAACAAGGTGTCGATCAAAGAGCCACGGACGGCCTTCTAAGACTGCATTCAGTTCCTCCCTTTGATCGAATTGGATCAAATACAAATTTTCATCTACATCTTCAAAATTTATCTTACTCCTGATTTTCCACAGACGTTTCATAGGACTCTTGAAAATCTCTTTGCTATAATTTTTGGATGCCCAAATGGAGCATATGGCAGCTGGCTTTCCTCCTGAATCGATTTTTCGGCAAATCCTGTCATTGATCTGTAATGTCATCATCTCTTCCACTAAAAGGTCCGGGTTTCTGTCCACCATTGCTTCAAGTTGTATGCTTCCCCCTTTTCTTTTCAGGAACTTCTCCGATATTTGGATTTTAAAGCTGTTATTCAAAACTCCCTTGTGGTCTCCTCTTGAAAACGTCCTTCTTTCACGCCCTTCTCGGCCCGCCTTTAGCCTTGCTGAGAAACTAGGGTTGAGAATGGGAGTGATTTTTCGCCAGCAAGAGAACCATGGGCAGATCTACATGGAGCTCAGTGTGGGCAGTCGCCCCCACTGAAATTCTATCAATTAGTATAAACCCTTTAAGATTTTGAAAAATTCGTCAAAAATGGAGTTCATTTTATTATGATTGCCCCCTCTCGAATAATAATAACTCTCTTAATTTTTCATTTCCCGCTCTCACCTAAGGTCCTAACTCCGCCATTGAGGAGAACTACGAAGGCGACCATGCGTTATTTAGAGCTGTGAAATAAATGCATTCTGTATTTTCTGCTTAGTTTCATGGCAAAATATAAGAGTCTGGCAGACACTGAAAGTCACGATATACAAAAACGCTGGCCCGACAAGCCAGAAGTTCACGGGTCAGTCGTAGTTGCAGTCAAGTCAATTTTAGGCGAGGACAACAATCCCCTAAAAAATTATAAAAAGAAAGTTACAGGGGAAAATTTTTACCCTCCCAAAAAATAATTACATAGAATATAAAAATATAAATAAAATATATTAATAAATCTTAAAAATTAATAATTTTGGCACTGAATGTTAGTCATTCTAAATTCCTAGTTCTAAAGGACCATGGATCCTCTTTTTGTTTTTTTTTTTGAAAAGGATCTTCTTCTAAATACTTTAGCCTTTTTGAAAAGGATCTTGAATCCTCTTGCGTTTAACTTTTTTTGAAATAATAAAAAAAATTATAATCGTATCCATTAAATCTCTCCATTTCCGGCCACCGGATGTAACTGTACCCACTAGTCCTGCGCGGACAAGAGGCAAGTCCCTTATATATCAAGCGATAAGACCGGCGTCCGAGGCCGAGGAAAAGGTGCTGAAGCTCAAAGCAGATCCGGCATGGTTGCCCCTGTTTTGCGGCGAGTTCTTATGCATGACCGTTTCCTTCGCATTCTCATCACCATCCACGCAAATGCTCCGATTGAACGGATGGAAAGTAGCTAAGGGCGGGCTGCTTTTTTTGTTTTTCCAAAACCCAAGAAGGAAAGAGGATTGTGAAGGAGAGGGAACGGGGGTGCTGCCTAGGAGAACGTCCAGAGCATTCGCATCGGATTTTGAAATATTTACTCCGTTCCCTTTCAGGCCACAGAGGTAAGCAGAGAATCTTTTCGTATGGAATTGATGGAAAGAGGGCTTTAGGCAGATCATTTTAGGCAAACAGCTCGTTTCCATCTCTTTTGGTTTGATTAATTTAACTGTTAATCAGATTGGTGCAGTAAGTTATATGAGCATAACAGCTACGGCAGCGATTTGTATTGGCAATGCATATATATTAAGCATGTTTTGTCTGCATAAATTTTTTTCCAATTTAAAATTTTTTATTTTTCACAATTATTTTATTTTTTAATTATTTCTTCACATCTTCTCATATAAGTATTATACTTTTTAATTATTTTTATATAATTATTTATACAATTAATTCTATTTATTTCAACTTTATTATATCTACTCCTCATTATCATCTATATCATGGGATATTATTCTCTCATTTCAAAAACTTTATGTTAAAAATTTTTCATTTAAAAATTTTATCACATTCCAATTTAGCTTAGTCCCAACACACTAAATTTTTAGTTGGCTATAAGGGAAATTCGTATATTGGAGGCGATGTTTGTGTAAATAGAGATTTAATTATTATGCTTGGGTTGATTCTGCTTGTTAACCCGCTGTGGCCTGTGGGTGGTGCTAAATAGACAACTTAGTAAAATTTAAGCGAGAAACAGTTCCCCTTGTAATTCGTCGGATTGGTGGATGGCTTGGGATCCATTGATAAGAGGGGTTTCATGCCGAGCACTACCTCATAAGATGCTTACGAGACTGTGTGCATGCATTTAGATTTAATTATTTACATATATTAAATTATAGGCACGTTTGGCAAGCTGAGGTGAACAGCAGTCACGCAACCAGACGTTCGTATGATGAGGTGGGTTTTTCCACTTAAGTGCATAATTATAAAAGTTCCTGAGATTAGGCTTGTAATTAGAAATAATACATGCCTAGAATATTTTATTATGGTTACATCAGTAATGGGATGGTGAGGTAGCCACGGCCGCCTCAACTCATGTACATAAAAAATAAATACGAAAAATTATTGTAAAATGATAAAATTTGTTATATGGGTCAAATACATTTTTTTTAAACATATTCATCAAAAAACTGAAACAAATAACAAATAAAAAATAAAAAATTAAATATTGTATATAAGCCAATATACGACTTAGTCATATATAATCACAACTCTCGGAAATATCGTATTAAATATCAGATGTCAAAATAGTAAGTTGAGGTGGACGTACCTATACATGATGGATAATCATTAGATTAAGGTTCACATGAGATAGAAATAAAGAGGTACGTGGGCTTAGTTGGGTGATGACTACATCCTAGAGTAGGGTGTTTAATAAGGCATTCAACATTATTTCGCATGTAACAAAACAATAAATGCATATAACACCTTAAACACAAAGTTTAGTAGATTGTGATATATCATCATCATCATCAATATAAGCCATTTTCCACTTAGATTGTGATATATGAGTCTAGAAATGGAGTAATAGATGGAACATTCAGGGTTATTGCATTTGGATAATAAAGAAGTATGTGGCCTATGTATAAACTTAGCTTTTCATGTTTATCCAATTTATTTAACAGATATTGGAGCAGATAAGCTTGAAGGCATACATCTAAGGTACCATAGAACAATAGATATATTCAACTTTATCTATTATGTTGTATTTTTTTCTTGATTGGTGTATGTACACTATTTTTGACATTTGATATTATAATCAATCACACTCGACCCTCATACAATAGAGAGATTTTCTTTTTAAATACCTCTACTAGGGAGGGATTTTTTGTAATTATTCCCACCAAAGGGGGAATTAATAAACCCCACAGCAATATAGGGACTGAGGGGCTTCAAGCCTCAATTCATTGCCTCTGCGCATTTTTGTGCTAGCATGACGGTAAGCTCAGATTAAGGGTGTTAACGGATCGGGTTGAACGGGTTGAAGCTTAATCATAATCCTAACCCATTTAATATATATCAACCCTAATCCGTTTATTAACCCATTTAAAAAACTTCGACCCTAACCCATTTACAACCCATTTAATAAACGAGTTAACGGGTTGTTAATAAGTTATCTTTATTACTAATTTTAATGCTAAAAACCTTCAATAAAATTTGTAACATTAAATAAATTAAATAACTCGAAGTTAACATACCTGGGGGATGACAGTCGAGTCGACGGGCGTGGCAACGGGAAGCGTTATGCGCTTATGCCAGTGCCGCTGTGCGGGAAAGGAAATGAGAGATTGAAGTTTAAGAGGTGTGCGCAGTGTACCTGTGTGGGATTTGAGGGGGTGGCGTCAGGGATTGATTGAAAAAACAACGTTCTAAACGGCAGAGAAAGACGAAGACGATGCCACTAGCTGCAAAGGCAAAATGCCTTTAATCCTCGCTCATTTGCAATTTCCTTCACTTCCAAATCTCTCGAAGCTCTACGCTCTCCTTCCCTGAGTTCCCTCTCTAATCACTTGCGAGTTGCGAAGACATAGTAGAAATGCAGAACGCGTGTGGCGTGCAGTGTGCTATTCTAAGCTTCTCATTTTATGAGATTTGAAAATGGTTGGATTCTCAGCTGTAGAACACTATGCACGGTTGAGCTTGGGCGGTATAGAAGAGCCGCGAGCGGGAAGCGACTAAAAATTAAAAGGCATTTTTTCAACCACGAAAAGTGGTGCGTTACTGAGATAAAAATTCAAATGAAGTTTTTTTGGCGATAAAAAATGGCACATTAATTGCATAGGAAGCCAAAATGGCGCTCTAAATGATTTTTTTTTTCAAATGGTACTCAGGTTGTAAAGTTTTAATACAAGTAGCTAGTTTTATATATTCCCAAATCCTATTTTACGGCAAAAAAATTTTCACATATATATAATTATATATAATATATTATATCTTGCAATAAATGGGTTATACAGGTTGGACGGGTTATATAAATGGATTAAACGGGTTGACGGGTTGCAAAGTCTCAACCCTAATTCGTTTATTTAATTAAATTGTTAAACGGGTTGGTAGATTATAAACTATTTATTCAAAAATCCCAACCAAACCCATTTATAAATGAGTTGGATAGGCAGATTGGCGGGTTGATCATTACCATTAACACCCTTAGCTTAGATGGCAGATGTTTCGCTGTAGTGATTTTTTTTTAATTTAATGCAAATCATAGATTTTTCTTTTTTTATCCAAATTATGCAAGTAATTTCGACCCAATACATGATAGATATTGAGAGAGAACTTTCAGGCTTACATCCAGTATTTTCCTTTCTGTTATATAAATTATAAGAGTAAGCTTGCTCAACACGTGATAAATGTTGAGAGAGACCGACCAAATTCAATGGGAAAATGTTGTTTTCGAGACCCGAGCGTCATAATTCTCAGTAAAAATTTTGTACTCAGGGGGTTGATAATTTGAAATTAGAACCGAGGTGGGTCAATCGGTGAGTGCGCTGTGTTTAATTTTGTTGTCCTAGATTGATTTCCTTATACATTACTTAATTCTTTGCAGCCCGCAGCATCATCCGCTCCTTAATTTCCTCAGCTCCTCCAGTGATCATCCGCTCGTTAGTTCGTCCTGCTCTCCCAGTCATCATCAGCTCTTTGATTTCCTGCTACTACTCCAATGGATGTCCTCTTTTCTCGTCCCACAGCTCTAGTTTCCATGGTCATAATCTTCCTCGCGTCTCCACTCACCACCTATTCATCAATAGATTGCTACTCGTCCATCTTCAGCTTCGGTGACTCGCTTGCAGACACGGGCAACACTCTCGTCCAGAAGACCGGCTACTATGTGGGGAGGTTCCCATACGGCGAGACTTTCTTCAATTCCTCCACAGGTCGATTCTCTGATGGCCGCTTGATTGTCGACTTCATTGGTACGTATATAATTCTAACAGATCATCATCACCATCATCGCTATTTAAATGTTTTTGTTAATCTGCATGTATGGTACAAACAGCCGAAGAACTTGGTCTACCTTATCTGCCTCCCTCTCTTAGACACAAAAGCGACATCCAGAAAGGGGTGAATTTTGCAGTGGCGGGATCCACGGCTCTCGACTTCAGCTTTTATGAAGAGAGAGGGATCTCGAACCACTACACCAACAATTCATTGGGAATTCAGCTGCAGTGGTTTGAAAGTCTTTTGCCTTCTATCTGCCCCAATTCGCCAGGTACCTATATACGTTGGAGTTATTTCGAGAATCCAATCTCGTTGCGTCAGTGTGACTCCTATTTCAGCAGGAATCTTTGAGGTTCTCTCTTTTTGATTTCTTTATTTACATTTACCAAAGAGATTGTCGTAGGCGCGCGGGTGAGTCGATTTAGAAGAAATTAATCTAAGGCCCCACGAGAGGTTCATCTGTTACTAATTTGTCGACTGCTCTTGCAGATTGTGCAGATGTTCTGAAAAATTCATTATTTCTGGTGGGAGAAATTGGGGGAAATGATTACAATCACCCTTTCTTAGAAAAGAGGAGCTCCGAAGAAATCCGGTCATTTGTACCTCTAGTCATTGATGCCATTGGACGTGCCGTTGAAGTAAGTATTAGAATAAAATAAATTAATTAATAAACAAAAATAAGATAATCTTTATCACATGTAATCTATAATTCTAGAGTTCAATACTATCTTCAAGCTAGCTATGCTCTACTTTACTTTTTTCTGTACCAATAAGACTATAATGTACCAAAAAAACAGAAGTAGAAGACATAAAAATGTTTTTTTATCCAAATTATGCGAGTAATTTTATTACTTTCTTAAAACACTTTTAATTTCAGAGATTGATTAAGCACGGGGCCAGGGTGCTGCTAGTGCCTGGCAACCTACCCATTGGATGCTCTGCGGCGTACCTGACCGTGTATCAGAGCCAGAGAAAGGAAGACTACGATCCGGAAACTGGTTGCATCAATTCCCTAAATGACTTCGCCATGTACCACAATCGGCTCTTGCAGGAGCAGCTCGACCGGCTGCGACAACTCTACCCACAGGCTGCCATCATTTACGCCGATTACTACAACGCCGCTATGCGCTTTTACCGTTCTCCCGTCCAATTCGGTGAGATAATCAGATTCTTTATCTTCCCAATTTTCTTTTTCTGATGCCTACATTGGACTTGAGTAGAAATATTTTTCGATTCGGCTCTTGTTCTCCCCACGATATGGCGTCGTATAATCAGCCGGTTCAAAATCATTCTATTTGATGGAATTATATGTCATTTACACGAGAAGATTTAAATGAGAAAGGTCGCTAGTGTATTAGAAAATAATTTGTGAAATTTACATCAGTATTTATAGAATTTGGGCAAAATGGCAAGCGCGTTACGTCTCTTCAAAAATTGCATGCATAGTAATATATAGTTTGCTTGTAACTGCATGTATATCACTTCCGTTGGGGAATGAAAAATGCTCTTATGAAAAACAAAGTTATTAATTACAATAATTATTTTGTTGCAAATTTTAAAAAAATCATTGCAAAAAAATGTTATTAAACAATAAAATACATAATAAATATATAAATAATAAAAAATCAATTAAATACATATTTTCATCAAATAAAATGTACAAGAAAATGCTTTTAAAATTAAAATTTTTATTTTTAAAAAACTTCCTCACAATAAATGATTAATTTTGCTTCAGTAGATTATGAAATTTCCTTTGACAAATAATTTTACAAATCATTTTAATATTTTAAAATAAAAAGTTGTAACATGTATGCAATTTGGCCAAAACTAGGTCTGTATGAATGGAAATTTTCGTAAATTTTATTGAACATGAGGATATTGAAAATAAGAAAAATAAAAATTTTATTTTTATTGCGTGAGTGTATTTGCATAGGTTTATAAACTATGTAGGTATATTTGTAAAAACTAGATATACCACTTAATTTTTGAAATTATAAATATATCTATATAGTTTGCACATCTTTACAAATAATAATGACATGAATATATTTGTAATTATAATTAAACTATGTAGGGATAATTTGTGACTTTTGAAATTATATGAGTATATTTGTAATTACAGTGAAACTAAATGGATGTATTTGAAAAACACATTGAAAATTTAAAATGCTTTTTGTGAATAAAAAATTTGACCTCGTTCTCTTCTTATCGCACGGCATACGACGATCTTCAAATAGCGCATGTAACACGAGGTGGAGAAGCTGCATGTCATTTTTTTTATTGGAATATATTTACATACATCTCAACATATATTATATTAAAGGCTTTGAGATATTCTTACAAATCTGGAAACACTGTTCCATCGAATAATCAGGAAGACAACTTCCAACAACTAAACGGAAGACCACCGCTCCTGCACACATTTCTCGCCAAATGGAATTCGAACACTCGACCCAGGCAGCCGCGATTCTTCGTCAGCTGCGCTGACCAACCGACTCGGTCTGTGGCTGCATGTCATTTTTGACCGGTGGTTTTGTCCGTTAAAATTCTTTCTTTGAATTTGACTTGGGCCTGCTTATGATGTCGCAATTGATAATGCAGGATTTAGCGGTGGGGCTCTTGTCGCATGCTGCGGAGGTGGTGGGCCATACAATTATAATGCTTCTGCAAGGTGCGGGAAGCAGGGGTGGACGGTCTGTGATGAACCGTCATCGCATGTGGCGTGGGATGGGATTCATCTTACGGAAGCTGCCTACAAATCCATTGCCGATGCTTTGATCCGGGAATCGTTTTTAAAGCCATCCCTCACCGACGCATGTAAACCATCTTCCAAAAATCTCAACCGGTAGCTATGATCGTGTGGGGCATCACTTCAGAAGTATTTCTAAAATCACTGCTTGGATTTATAAATGTTATGCATAGAATCTTATAAACCGAGGCTCCGTTGGCAAAGCTTGCGCAGGGCACGGCTGGGCTGGGAAAGTTTCTTGTCAGTGTTGTGCGAACTTTGTCTATTATTTTCAAAAGCAATATTTTTATATTATTAGATATATTAACCATAGTCATTTCCCATCACATTTCTCTCTAAATGTTTGCTTATTTTTATTCTAACACTTTTGTTTCCTCGTTACCGCACTTAACCCTAAAGTTTGAAACTTTAAATATCTCATGATTACTTGGCTCGTATCTCTTGTAGGGAGCACAGATGATGTGCTGAATTTTGGGCCTTGGATTGGGTTGGATTTGTGGCGTACTCCATTAATGGTCCCTCCCTCCAGGAAGTACAAGTGGGCTGGAGTTAAACGTGCTTATTTTAGTCGAAACGCAGTTTTAGAAAAAATTTTAAATATTTGTCCGGACACATGAAATAATGATTTCTAATTGCGACTTTGAAAGATTGACGATTTCGGATCAGCTCAAAATTTATGTTTTTCCGCGTCGTAAAAGCCAATGGTACATGGGGCGGAAATTTAATTACCCGTACAAATTTGAATGCTATCAATTAAGGTGAATTTTGAATATTGTGGGTGTGTTTGATTTAACGAAACTTTTGAAGAAAAGTTTTTAGGGTGCATTTGACATTGAGGGATATAGTGCGCCCAAGTGCACTTAGTTTTGGCGCACTTGAGTGCAAAAATCCATTTTTTAATATTTTTTTTGAAAATTTTATTATAGAATTATTAATCTAAGCGTATTTAACATTTGTAACCAGTTTTACCATTTTTAAAAATTTGCACCTATTTTTTATTTAAATTATGAAAATGCTATTGATTTTAAAAAGTAAAAATATATGCAAATATTCAAAAATGGTAAATTTTAATACACATGTTAAATATAAACATATTAACAATGTATAAAAAAATTCAAAAAAAAAAATATAAGTTAAATTCACTCAAGTGCGCTGAGGTTAAGTACACATGCATACCATTTTATAATGATACATTTTTGTATCATAACTATTTAAGTATAAATACATCTACATTCTAATATTTTTCTGCATAATTGACTTATTAAATTTATCTTTATTTTTAATTTTTTAAATTGATTTATAGGAGAAGTGATGTGATGGACAAGAATAAAACTAAAATAGATATGCTATATGTATGGACATTTGAGAAAAAGAAATCAAAAAGTATGATAGTTGTCTAAGAAGATGAGAAAAAATGATTAAAAACATAAAAGTTATAAAAATTAAAAGTTTTAACTTAAAAAGTTTTTAATTAACAAGTCTTTTAATAAGTGAACACACCTTATATTAGTCCTAGTAGTCATAAGAGATACTATCTTATATGTTGATTTGGAAATTTTAAAATTATACCAATGATAATATTTTAAATGAGATTTTTTAAAACATATTCGAATTTTAAAATAAATATATACACTTTAAAATTCAATTAGATAAGTTTCAAGAAACCAAGAAAGTGAAAAATATAGCCCATTTTCAAACCCAGCGTGTGGAGATAGGTATAGTTGTAATAGAATTTCAATCATAAGATATCAGATCGTATGAAATAATTTTTTTACAAAATATTATATTGAATAAAAATTAGATTGGTTTTGAACTTTTTTGCATTCTCAAGTTATAAAATCTAGAACTTCTTCCAAATATACTTACTACGTTGAACTTCAATTTCAAATATATCCACTCCATTTGTAATTAATTCCAAAAATACACATTTTGTTAAAAAAAAGTTAGTGAAATTTTTGTAAATATCTAAATATTCCTATTATAAAATAATAAAAAATAAAATAAAATAGATTGAAAATGAAATTAAGGCTCTTCAAATTTGAGCACACATGTAATTAGGGCATTGGTGAGCTATGATATTTAAAATTTCAATCATTTTTTAGATTAACTACAAACATAATGGGTATATTTATAATTTTGAAAATATAATGGTATATTTGAAATTATGGTTAAATATAATGAGTATATTTGAGAAAAATCTTAAAATCTATTTAAAAATAATATATACATTTTTAAAATCTTTTTGCCAATCCTAAACCCGGATAAAAGATAAGAGTTGACAAGCTAGTTAGCGGCCATTGCTATAAATGAAAATTTCCACGTGATATCTTTCTTCATAGATTCTAATACATTACAAGTCATTAATTAACAATGCACAACGAGTAATATTTCTATTCTTAGTTTAAAAATTATTTTCGTATGTTCTTTTCAATGATGTTACATACATAATTGAAAGCATATTTAGTATTTAAATCAAATATAACATTATTTTCGTATGTTCTTAAATTGCATTGAAGGACTTTTTGTTATAACACTTTTTATCAAAGCTAAGTTTGTGAGTGAGCTGTGCTTGGTTGCAAAAAATTTACTCGCAGGGACAAACGAAGCCTTCAGGTTTTCCGGCCTCGCTTTGCAAAACGCACGACCATATATGATCGATAGATTGAAGGAAAATGAGCAGGAATAGATTTATAAGATGTATATCTTTGTTGGCCGCTGATCATCAGCATATCCGACTGGTCATAGAACAGATTCAATTGCATTTTTTTTTTTTTAGTTTTCATTTTTCGAAATTGTAAATTTCGATAAATATATATATTATTCAGTAACATATGACGGGATAACACAGTATTTTTATGTTTGGTGATAACACGTGTACACCATACTATGCTTCGGTAACCTCGCAATTACTAACAGAGACTACACGCTCTCAAATTATCAAGAAGCAAAACGAAATCCTGCCATCCTGGTGACAGAGAGGAGTTTTTAACCCGCGCCCCACAGGCAGATGAACCCCCCCGTGGCCAGTGGCACGTATTAGTATATTTTCGTCAGTAACACTTTCGTTGGTGGGTTTTGATCAAGTGCATGGGGGAGAATTGAGCCTCGGCTGCATATACCTATTTTTATTTATTTTAAAATTTTTTTAATAAATTTATTAATTTAACTGTATTTAACATATATATTAATTTTTAACATTTTCGGAGATTTTTAAATATTTATTTAAGATATTTAAAAATCAGAAATAAATATCTAAAAATTTTCAAAAATAGTAAAAATTAATATACATGTTAAATACAATTAGATTAACATTCGTGTAAAATTTTTAAAAATATATATAAAAAAATAGGTGTATGCGCCAGGGAGCGTTGAGGCTCCGAGGTGCACCTGATCAGAGCCCTTCGTTGGCAGCCACTGCCTGCGCCTTGTATTTGTATTTGTATTTTTTTTTTCCCACCCTCAACAAGCTCCTTTTAGAAGTTTTGCAGAAAAAGGATAGCGTTCAAAAGATTTCGCGAGCAGACTCCCCCGGGATTTTTGAGTGGAGGTCCCCCTCCAGAACTGGGCCAAGCCCCGCCCTAGTTGTGACCCAGTTAGCAGCACTAAGCGAGAACAGAATGCCCATGGGCCTCCCTGCCAGCACAGGCAGCAGCTGCCGACAGCATTTGACTTCGCGCCGTTCGTTATGTTTGATTACGAATTAATATATTTTAACTCTGAATTTTATGTCCCATAAAAAAATAATTTTTATTTTTATTGGACATAAAATTCAGAATTAAAATTTTTATTTAAGACCTAATTTTAAATTTATAAAATTAAATGATTATTTTATTTCATTTAATTTGGTTTTAAATTGGTTCATTATCCATTTTCCAAGTATTTCTCAATTGTAAGTTGCGTTGGGATAAATCCTTATTTTCAAAAGTTGGACTAAGTTAGGCTGCCCATTGTAGAATGGTTTTAAAGTTGTCTAATTGAAAACTGAGTTATTTTGATTTTTAAAAGCATGTATTGTTAAAAATAGTGAATTTTTATATTTTCATATCGTTATACCAATTGGATTTAATAAGGGATGACAAGAGAGAAGTTAGCCCTGTAGTTAGTTAATTATTTCATTCATGTATACTTGAACTTGGAATTTATTCATTAATTGCGGGTTCATGATCTTAGAATTTTTTTTGTTACTGTATTGGTAAAACAAAGGAAATAAAGGCTTTCATGCTTATGGTAAGTATTTATTATTATAAGTGGTTGACATACCACCACAGTTACGGTGAAAACTATTATATAGGTCCCCTGTACATTGATGCTTAAATCAAATTTCTGTTGGGTGGATGCTTCTGAAAATTTAATATGTGCAAGAGATAACTTAATTTAGAGGATAAAAAAGCAAATAAATAAAAATAAAAATAAAAATCCAGCTCAAGTGAAAAAGGAAGAAGAAAATCAAAACGACACTTCGTCGGAAAACTTTAATTTCCTCTCTCCCTAAGGAGGCTGACTTTGATAATTGGCATATAGAAAAGTGAGAAAGAATTACACACGCTCTTTCATATGATTTTCTATTAGTTATCATGTTTTCAAGGTGCATTTGGATAAAATTTTTATATAAAAATTTTGTAGTAAAATTTTTTTAAATGAAAAAATAATGTAATATTATATGGATAATGATGAAAATTAAAAAGAATAAAGTTAAAATATATAAGTTCGTTATATAAATATCGTATAAAAATGATTGAAAAGTAGGACAGTTATATAGAAATATATAAAGAAATAATTTAAAAATAGAAATGATTCTATTAGCCCGCGTTAAATAATGACTTACTCAGCCATCTAAAAAATCAATTTAAATTTTTTACTTTTTCTTAGCATATATGTTTATTTAAGTGTATTTAATATAAAATAAAGTATTACCATTTTTAAATATGTGTATATATTTTCTAAAAAAATTTAAACACATGGGATTTTAGCCGTTTTTAATCATTAAAAATGGCTAAATACCCATATGTTTAAAAATCTAAAAATATATATATACATGTCTAAAATGGGAAAATTTGATTTATATGTTACATCATCTATATTAAGAAGTTATCAGGAAAAAGGTAAAAATATATTTTTTAAAAAGAATTTTTTGAGGTGGGCAAATTAAGTTATTATTTTATCTAAACCAACAGTATCATTTCTTATTACAAAATAGGATAATTATAAAAAATAAAAAATTTTAAATTGAAAAGTTTTAAATATTAACGAACACATCCTCAATTGCCACACGTCCCATGAACTCCTTAACTGGATTTTTTACATTTTTAAAACCATCAATTAGGTGAGCAATGACGTGGTAGTTATCAACAGAAGCACATGCAGGAACGTCTTAAATACATGCGGTCACAGATGTTGATCGGTAAGCTCAATGAATTAATGCGTGGTTACGTGCATCCATCTCAACCGAACCACCTGCACTTTTACAGAATTAACAATGTTGTTCTACGCGTCAATTCCTTAGTTTTTCCTTTTCATTTCAATGTAACCCAACGTGTATATTTTTTTCGATAAAGATAACCCAACGTGTATTTAGGTCATACACAAAATTATCTTTTTAAAATTTTCGTAAATAAATGCAACCTCGTTTACTATTTTTTGAAATTATAATATATATTTAACAATGATAAAACTTTAAATATATAAAGATTACATGTGAGCTTACATAAAAATAAAAATAAGGTCTCAAACCGGCTATATGTATTAATTGAGGTTTCGATACTATGAACTTAGGCATGGCATACACGCAGCTAGGTGACACTAGAAAATCAACCTTTTGAAATATACCTATAGGGCTACTCAAAACTTTTTGTTGAATATGTATAATATAAAATGATTGTTGTCACTAAAAATTAATTTTTGGTAACAATAATATAGTAAATATTGTAAACAAAAATATATTCTTGTTAGAGACAAGAATTGTAACTAAAGATTATACTTTTAACGACACTTTAAAACTCGTCAATACAGCCTTTTAGTGCTAACTTACTGCTAGTTAGCTATAACAATATCATAGTATAAATTAACGAACCCCTATTATATGCGACGATGCATCTTTATATTTATTTTCTAATTTTTCATAAACATGTTTTTTAGTTATATTTAACCTATACACCCAGTTTTTACCATTTAAAAATACTTTTGTATTTATATTTTTATTTTTAAAATAAGTTTTTAAGGAGGTGATAAATAACTTAAATGCCCTTGTAATTGATAATTTTTAAAAATGAAAAAAATATAAGTATATTAAAAAGGTAAAAATTGATATATGAGTTAAACACACATAAAAAAACATATTTATGAAAATAAAAAAAATATAAAGACACATTGCATGTTGGGCCAACATTCGATGCATCCCCTATAATAGATACAATGATAAAGTTTAGCGTCACTAAAGGTTGATTTTCTTGTAATAATACCACATGAATTGCCCTTTTTTAATTACAAATTTCATATCCGCACAAGTAGCTCAACCATGACGAGAAGTCGAGTTTTAGGTAACCTCCTGCTGATAGACCATGATTGAAACCAACCATGTTCGCATGGAAATTTAGCTTGTTGCAATCCACCTTATTAGAACATCGTCAGGGAAGACAAGCAATGCTGATTGGCGACCTTCATGCGTCTGCAATTCCGCATCATTTTTTTTAAAAATGAACCAGCATTAATTAATTAAATGTGTGCGCAATAACTTCACGTCAACTTACTTCTATATTCACGTCAAGAAAAAAAAAAAAACTTACTTATATCTGTAAAAGCTACATCCTATATATATATATTTAATATGTCCGGATTCCATGCTTGCCAACCATAGACTCGTCCAGGCACACCGCAACAACAGCTAATAATTATGGTTAGCATATAACATATATTGGAATTCGGTCCCCACTTCCATTTTTTTTTGTTAATAAAAAAAGGGGGGAAAAGTCAGCAAGAGATGCTTGGGCATAGAATCGGCAAAGTAGTTAATTTCGATCCGACCATTGACCATAGATATATGTATAAGATGTAGCGTGGGTGCTACACAGCCATTATTCGAAAATTGGATCAATGGCTCGTAATCAATCTCCTCGTAACATTAAGCTTCTCTACTTTCACTTGTTCTTCCTCTACGTCTTCTTCTTCCAACAGACCCATTCGGCCTCTGCTCCTTACTACGCAATTTTCAGCTTTGGCAACTCTCTTGCAGACACTGGAAACTATCTTCTTGCTGGTCCTACCAAATTCCCTTACATTGCTAGACTTCCTTACGGAGAGAACTACTTCCACTTTCCAACTGGCCGCGCTTCCGATGGTCGTTTGATCGTTGATTTCATCGGTTCGTTCTTCCCAATCTTACACATCATCTTCCCTCTCTTTGGTTGTTAACAATTTATCTTTGTATGTGTTAATTTACACTGATATGATTATAGCTACGTTGCTGTAAATCCATATTGCAGAAGGCTTTAGTGATATATATATATTTTTTGAAATTTTACTTTTTATAACGATTTTTATATTATTATCATTAAATGTCTTTTGAGTAAGAATAATTATTTACATTGGTTGCTATAAAAATTTATTTATATTGTTTGTTATGACAATTATTTATATTGTAAACAGTGTCTTTTGCAATAAAAATTATTAAATTGCACTAAAAGCCTATTGCAAAATATTAATCTCAAAGCTATACATGTGATGATTTAATTTTTCCGAGCTTTATTAAGCCAAACAACGAGTCAAATTCAATATCATTACAGGAAGTTTACTTTTATAACCAAGTTCACTAATAAGACTACCCTAAAAAAAAAAAGTTCATCAATAAGACGACATATGATGGCTACAAATGTCAACTTTAGTAACCATTTCAGGTTTATTGCAGAGTATTTAATAGTTGTTGCAGCATGCGTGGACTTACAAAACCAACTAACATTCAAATTTTGTGTTGCAACAAAATTTTTGTAAACATATGTAATTTTTAAAATGTATTTGGGAATTAATAAAACTTTTGATGAAATATTTTTGAAATAAGAGAAAATGACATGATATGATGAGGAATAAAGAAAATAAAATTAAAATAAATAGTTTAGATGTAGGGATAATTGTGTAGAAATAATTAAAAAGTATGATATTTATTAAAAGGAAGTGGAGAAATAATTAAAAAATATGGTAGATATAAAGAGTGAAAAGTTTTTTAGGAAAACAAGCACCTCTTAATAACCAAAGTATTTTTTGCAAAAGAGTAATACCCTTGTAGTGTGTACATATGACGCGTTTGTTAAAAACCCAAATTCATCTTATTTATTTATTCTAAAAATCTTTCTGACTTGTTTCTCATTATTAATTTGCATTGTGATTTTGCTGAAAATAATTCAGTCTCAAGAGACTTCGCTAATAATATTTTTAAGTTCTAGCTAAAAAGTTTCTTTTTGCTGTATGGATTATCTTATTGTTAATGTTTTAGCAACAATAATAATTTACGTTGCTAATTTGCTAAATTAAAATATTTTTGTCAAAAAACATGTTCTGAATTGTGGTTTTCTTGTAGTTTTACCCTGTAATATTCAATGTTGCAAGAAATCAAGAACTTATCTGCAGCCTAAGCTTGTACGATCGAGCTTTAGTAATAGAATAATTGCTGACAAAGCTTGCGTGAATTCCATGGCTACAGCTGAGGCATATGGTTTGCCATTGCTGCCACCATATCTAGCACGTTCTCTGGGAGCTAGTTACCACCAAGGTGTGAATTTTGCAGTCTTTGGAGCTACAGCGCTCGATCCCATCTTTTTCGACAAGAGAAATCTCTCTGGTCAGCTCTTTACTAATAGCTCCCTGAGTGTTCAGCTTGGCTGGTTTGAGAACTTGAAATCTTTCCTCTGCTACTCAACTAAAGGTAAATTTGCAGTGGTTCTCCTCCTCTTCATTGGCAAGTCATCTCCTTTACCAACCCCATGTATGTTTCTTCGATAGATTGCCAGGAATTCTTCCGAAAATCACTCTTTCTCGTTGGAGAGATTGGCGGAAATGATTATAATTTCGCATTCTTCGGGGGGAAAAGCATCAGTGTGATAGTAACCTACGTACCTATAGTCGTCAATGCCATCGCATCTGCTGTTCGGGTAAGAACTAATCGAATGCGTAAAGGCTAGTTGCGCGCTGTTTAGAGATAATCGCAACTATTTGATTTCTTACGACTCTTCCTTTACTGTACGTTTTCTCTTCAAACAAGTAGATATGGAATGATGCATTTGGTTTGTTCTCCAGAAACTAATCAAGCAAGGAGCGATGAATCTTGTGGTGCCTGGGAATTTACCTATCGGATGCTCCGCAGTTTACTTGACATATTTTCAAAGCTCCAACAGGTCAGATTACGATGCTAATGGCTGCATCATAGCACTGAACCAGTTCGCCGAACACCACAACTCGTTACTGCAAAGTGCTCTGGAGAAGATCAGGAAGAAATACCCTGACCGCAAAATCATTTATGCCGACTACTACAACGCTGCAATGCAATTTTTCATCTCACCCGAAAAATTCGGTAAGCTTGCTCGTTAGCTTCTTTATTTCTGACTTATGGTCGTTGGCATTTTCAATCACAAGCAGCTTAATTAATCTTGCAGGATTCAGAAATGGCGCCCTTTCAGCTTGTTGCGGAGGACATGGGCCATACAACTACAACGCTTCCACGCCATGTGGCACTCTTGGTTCAACGGTCTGCCCTGATCCCTCAACATACGTGAATTGGGATGGCATTCATTTAACTGAAGCAGCTTATCGTGTCATTGCTGCTGGGCTGGTGAACGGGCCATACGCAACCCCACCAATGGCAAAGCCCCACCTCAACTGATTGAAGCATGATCGATCGCAATAAGAAATAAAATGAAACCATTGTGGATTTCTACAATTCAGAACATTTCTGTCTTGCATCTGAGTAAGTCATAGATTGATGTACTTAATTACTGAAGACCATTTTATATAGTGTCCCATTCTCCCTTCCCAAAGGACCCAACTGTCTTGTTGTGAATAGTAGGAAATTCTTGAAAAACAACCAAGCCGATCTATGCATCCAACTTGCCAGCTGCCAAGCACCCATTGACAAGTCCGAGCCCAGATGACAAGCAGACCTACAATTCACATATTCATCGAATTCAATTCCACTTTATATTACGTTTTTCTTTAATTAATTTCCGGGCTCATAATTTTATTTACGTGGGAGCGCGATCTTGAGTGTCTAGCCTTTGTTGTTTTTTTGGCAGATTCCAATTAATTATTAATAGCTTTCTTAATTAGAGTTGCATCCAACAACAAAATTAACACTAAAATTACTTTTCGAGTATTCGCGTTGATCATGTGAAGAGAAGAGTGAAGCAGGAAAATGTATTAAATATTATTTTTATCAACAAAACAATAGTAGAAATTGATACATATGTTAAATATACTTAGATTAACACTTGTATAAAAAAAAGTTTCAAACAAAAATTAAAAAATGAATTAAATGTGTTTGATGCACTCGGGTGCAGGAGATTGCAATCCGTGTTTTTATACAATGTGCATGTCAACTCTGGATTTCATGATCAGATTATCAAAATTTACATGGCTTTTGGACCCATGGAAAGGATAGGTTTTAAATTTAATGTCTAATTTTAAAAATCATAATATTAAAATGCTAATTTTATGTCTTTCATTTTAAATCAGATCATTCTACATTTTCTAAATATTTTGGTACTTAGTACTCATGTTGGTATTAATTCTTATCTTGCATTGGTGGACCAAGTTTGGCAGCCGATTGTACGTGAATTTTATATTTTTATACCAGATATAATAAAGGATGACTAATAAATTGAAATAGTTATAAAATTAAACTTATAGTTAATTGAACATTTCATTCATATATAGTTATTTTTTTTATTGGAATATATAGTTATTAATCGTGGGCTTAGGGTCACTTTCTTGTTCTTCTTGTTAGAAAAGCTAAAACTAAACATGAAAGTTCTGTGTTTACTATAAGTATTGTTACTTAGAAGTAATGCACATAGTTACGGTGAAAGGTGAAAACTATAAAATAGGCCCATGTTGATGCTTAAATCAAAATTCCATTGGATGAATGCTTCCGAAAAATATCCTGTATGAGGGATAAAGGGGTGTTCAATTCCCTACTCTAGTTAAAAAGGAACATTGAGTTACGATTCTCTGGATTTGAAGAAAATCAAAATTACACTTCATTTCCCTACCTTCTCTCTAGCTATTTCCTATACTGAAATGGAGGCTTCGCAAGATCGTTTTTTCCGTTTTTTCCATTTTTTCCCCCCACTTCGAGCGTACGAAAACAACTGATTCATGCGGTCACACGTGCTGAATGGAATTAATGCGTGACTATGTGCACTCATCTCAACCCAGACACCTGCACGTTTACAGATTACCAATGTTGTTCTACATATCAATTCCTTTCGCTGATATCATAATATCATATCGTCATCTAATTTGATATCTTAACTGTTCTAAAACATTATATTTTTTTTTATTTTTATCCTTATCCTTTCGTTTTTTTTAAGATCTATTATATTATTTACCCTTATACCTTTCAAAACTATTTTTCATCTTTACGGCTTTCTCATTTTACATTCCCCCAAGCATAATCCCAATAACTAAGCCACTTTGCTAATAGTAATTGTTGTGGTTTTTCCATCGGCCTTTAGAGCATCGATTAAAAGCAACATTTGATTTAGCGGATTGCATTGGACCTCTAGTTCACCAAACACCATCTAATCATCACGTTTAAGCAAGCAAACGTAGGTGTAACTTGTGTCTATGCATTGCAGTTCATTTCATTTCATTTCTATTTTATTTTATTTTGTACCTATTTTGGTACAGAAGTTTTTGAATTGAAAAAAGTAATGGGATATGAAAGAAGAAAATGGTAAAGAAAATAAAGTTAAAATAAATAGATTAGTTGTACAAACAGTTATGTATAAGTGATCAAAAAGTAAGGTACTTATATATGAAGATGTAAAAAATGATTTAAAAATAATGTAATTATAAAAAGTAAAAAGTTTTAGTTTATTGCCAAATACACCATTTATGTGAAATTAGTTCTTTGTCTCTATCCTCTTTTTTTGTGCTTTTGGCAAATGGAAATTTTTTTCTAATTTTCCATTAAGTTATCTAATTTTATAAATTTTCTTCGTATTTTCATATACAATTACCACATTTGTTTCAATTTTATTCTTTTTTCTTAATTTTTATCTCCGTCATGTCTCGTTATTACCTAATTTATTTATTTTTCTTAATTTTGATTTCAAATTAGTTCTTTAAAATGACCTTTGAATTATATTTACATGATAATTTCATCAATAAATGTTATTTAATCTAAAATCAACATAGTAACCATATAGTTTCAGAATACACTAAAGGATGGAACTATTAAGCAAATTTCTAAATATCTTTGAAGTATATATTTAATAGATTTTGATTAAGTACACTCGGTGTATTTAGCTTCGGTGCACTTGGGTGCTAAAATTCATTTTTTGTTATTTTTTAAAATTTTTTAGAAATCCAAAACATCTACAAATCTCCAAAATTAGTAAAATTTGATATGCATGCTAAATACGCTTAGATTAATAATTGTATGATAAATTTTTTTAAAAAAAATTAAGTTAATACGCCTTGGTGTACTAAGGCTAAGTATCCTCAAATATATGGAATCAGAATTGATATTTAATAGCATAAAAGCATATATGTAATATTTTTACTTATAAGGCATGTTTAGATATAAAGAAAATTTTTAAAATTGAAACTTTTCAATCTAAAACTTTTTATTTTTCATAATTCTCATATTTTAATTATTTATTTAATTTTTATATATAATTATCTTAATTTTCAATCATTTCCACATAATTGCTCACACAACTATCTAGATATTTTAATTTTACTCTCTTTACGCAACATCATTATTCATATTATCTCATATTATTTTCTACCAATTAAAATTTTTTGCTCAAAAAATTTTTCATTCAAACCCTTTATCTCTTTCAACCACACCCATAATATATTCATGAAAAAATCTATATAACATTTAAATAAACATTAGTATTAAAGGGCACCTACTAGGCTGACACATGGATAGGCCTTAGACTCCTTTTTCTTATTCTTTTTTTAAAAAATCCAATTTTATTAGCGAACTTGAACATTTTGGAACTCTATTTTAACATGGTTAATTTTGCAATGAAAGTTAGTTTTGGTAACAAGAGAAGACAAGATGTCTCACACATGATGAATGATTTAATTTTTTAAAAAATATATTTTCAAACAAAAAACTAAGGATAAACTTGGGGAATAAACTATGCCCCTTAGAAACTTATTATTTGAAAAAAAATTCTTGCTAAAAGTAATTTTTGATGTAATTTTAGTGGTAATTTTGAGTGCGTTTGGTGATGTGGGAAAAATATAGAAAAATCATGCTGGAAAAAAGTTTGAAAAAGGTAAGGAGGAAAGTGACGTGATAAGATAATGATAATAATTAGGAGTAGAATATATAGAAATGATTTTAAAAATTAGATAGTTGTATAGAAAAATATGTAAAAAAGTTATAAAATTTTTATTTAAAAAAACTCCCTTATAAATAAGAGTTTGTTGCTCTAATTTCATAACAAAAACATTGTAACAAAGGAAAATTTGTCTATTGCAAAAAAACCAAAAAAAAACCTTTTCAGTAATAAAATGCAAAATTCTTTATTAAAAGTTAACTTTTAGTAAAAAACTTGCTTTTTGTTAATTGACAATTCTTTTCTTGTAGTCCATATTAGTTAGGTAAAGTAAATTTGACAATAGTCAAATGTATATTTTTTATCGGTATATTTATATACATCTCAACATATATTATATTAAAGTCTTAAGACATTCTTACAAATCTGGAAACACAACTCCACCTAAAAAATTTAAAGACAAAGCTTCACCTAAGAACTAGGGAGGCACAACTCCCAGATAATAAGTAGTGTTAAATTCCACCTATTGCTATTCAAAGTCACATCTCCCATGCAAGGCTAGCTGCTTACTACCAGGGTGGTAGGCCTAATGGTCCATCAAATATATAGTTGGCTATAGATTAATTTTAAAAACTTTAGATGCTTAAGTTATTTCAATCTTCATCAAGAAAAGTTTTTCCAATCAATTAAAAAGTCATTGTGACTATATCTCCTAGCCCACTATCACATGTGATTGTACTAAAATTTGACAGTAAATAGTAATAGAACATTGGCGGTTATTAGTTTGGCACTTAGTTGCATTTAGTAATAGATGCAATCCAATTAAAATTTAGATGCAAAAAAGTGGTGGCAAGATATTTTCAAGGTCCAAATCCTATATTTTTATTTTAAAATTTTTTGAATTTTAAAAATAAATACATTTTTGTGCGCTCTTGCATGAAATGGTTTAACTACTTTTGTCATTAAAAAATATATAATTTAGGAAGTGAAAATATATTTATTGGACCCTCGCTTTGATTAATATATATACTTTTTTCGAGAAGAAAAATTTCAGCTGGCGATGCTTGCGCAAAGGCGCCAGGCGCGTTTGCAACACTTGACGTTTCGAATTGCAGGGATGCTGGCTTATGGAATTGGGATGCGTAGACTATTGACCACATTCTGTGTATATGTAAATGCAGCATGGGCGTCGCCAAGCTGTAATTCGAAAATTGATTCAATGGCCGTCGCAGAGCTGTAATTCGAAAATCGATTCAATGGCTCGTGGTAATCAGCCTCCACCCAACATCAAGCTTCTTCTCCTCTACTTTCACTCGTTCTTCCTATGCGTCCTCTTCGTCCAACAGACCCATTTGGCTTCTGCTCCTTACTCTGCAATTTTCAGCTTTGGCAACTCTCTTGCAGACACCGGAAACTATGATCTTGCTGGTCCTACCAAATTCCCTTACATTGCCAGGCCTCTTTACGGAGAGACCTATTTCCACTTTCCAAGTGGACGCGCTTCCGATGGCCGTTTGATCGTTGATTTCATCGGTTCGTTCTTCGCTATCTTACACAACATCTTCCTTCTCTTTAATTTTTATCTTGTGTGCATCTCATGCGGTGAGAAAACCAGCATTTAGCAACACTCAAATTTACCTTTGTAGTCCTATAAATTTTTTTTTTTGCCTTTGTAGTTGCAAAAGATATAAATATCCATACTCATGTATTGGAGTTAGAATGGAATTGTAGAAGATCTAGAGTTAGAAGAGGGTAGGATTCTATGAGTTGAGTAGGTGGCGCGCATTAAATGCGCCAACGTTCGAAAAGAAATCCGACCGTTGCGACCCAAGTCGCATGCGGAGTCGACTTCGGATGCG
>JAXCLR010000001.1:91183010-91199304 GCA_035584095.1 Annona squamosa | reverse complement strand
CGGATATACGTGCGGCATTAAATTGCCTGCAACCCCGCAGCTTTTCTCCTCAGCTCTCCAACGTTTCAGATTGAATCTGATGCATCCAACGGCTGTCGCTGCTGGTCGTTCCACGAACGCGCGCACGACCGGTCGTAAAAAATCAGAATTCCCCGTAGTGCTTTACATCTATGGAATCATGTCAGGCTGTCAGTGCAGTACTGTATTAGGTCTGACTGGACTGGTTGCATTACAAAAATGGAAACAATGTATTAAAGTAGGGTTGAATGAATGCGACCCAATTCATCCTTTTGTGTGGAATTGAATGGGAGCGTTGAGAATTTGGTCCAACTCCCACCCAATTTCAAATATTAAATCACCTTTAACAAATAATAAATCCGAGACTATGTCCCCTCCTCTACTTGCACTTTCCCGAGTTTTTCTTGCGCTTATAATTAATTAACTATTATTTAAAAGATATAAAATAAATATTTCTCCTCTAAAAATAGGTGCAACTTCTTTCTGCATCTCGTCTGACATACGGGGGTATAAATTTGCATCTGGTTGAATAAAGGGACAAGCGCTTTCTAACGATGCAGTTGAAATACTTAAGATGTCCCACTATGAGATATTTCGATCATCAAAATCATTTGTTTTATTGTAGTATCAAAGATTATTTTGATTAAAATTTGGTAAGTTATTCAAAATATTTATAATCATATGTAAAATATGAAAATTACTTACAATCATTCACACATTTATTGCATTTTATAAGAAGTTATAGAGTTATTTATTTTTATAAAAAGAATATTTTAGATTATATAGATGTTGAATACGCGCTTTTGAAATATTGGATATCTAAATAAAATAATTTTATGGATGACAATATGCTGCTACTATTGGTATTGACGGGAACAATATGAGAGGCCAAAATTTTTTTATAATTTTTCTTCATGCAAAATTCGATATGTTTTTAATTTATTTAGTATTTTATTTTAATTTTTGAAAATCAATAAAATGGGATGGATAAGTACCCATTAAAAGATTAAATAAATTCAAATATTATTAAATTTCACCTAGAGGAAAATCTAAGTGGATTCTCACATATTTATAAAAAAAAATAAAAAATTATTTTTCAACGGCCTATATTGCACTCACAGTAATGCAGTTCTTGCATATTGACATTCTATGTTTACAACATTGATTTTATACTTCTTTCGTTTTTATCGAATGAGGCCCAACGTGGCATCCTAGTTAAATAAATAATTCTAAACGCAATGGTTTCTCGTTAAAAATTCACTCCCCCTCTAATTCAGAAAAGGTAAAGATCGTGGGAAAAAGTATATAAGTCATTCTAAACCCAAAAAAGGAAAATCTAACATGAAATAAAATCCTTACATAAAGATTCAACAATGCAATTAAGGCCTTGCCCGCCAAATATAATTATATTCTAAACCCAAGGACGTAAATCTGGGAAGAAAGTGAGCTATTTGATTAAAAGTACTGGGAAGCACATGCAGAAATGTAACTCCATAAAGTTCAAGCTACCCTACTAAATCTCGTTTACAAAATTTCTAAGATTGGACAAAAGGTGACCCTTGCTTGTAAGAAAATTGATAGGCAATTGCATCTCAATTTGAGTATTAAGGTAACCTGGGGTTAGCTCAGGGAGCAAGCTCACCTGTCTCACACGCAGCAAGGCAGCGTTTGGAATCTCAGTGGTGGCGTTGTTTCTTCTTTGGTGGAAGTGTTCACCAAGTTGAAAAATAAGACATATGGTTAGATTGTGTATTAGGATATTATTTGGAAAAATTGTAAGAATATCTCAAAACCTAATTATAATACCAATTGAGAGGATTGTAAATACATACCCATATATATATATATATAGCTCAACACTCAAAGCTTATTAGGATGCTTTCAGGATTTCAACCAAGGGGTGACATTCTAGCTTAACCAAAGGGAAATTGATTCCTGGGTGAAGAAGACCAGCATAGTTGTTCCTAAAGATCAATGTTGATGGCAGAAGGCATTACCGAGGGCACTGCATGAGTTTTGGGGTAGTTCTTTGAGATTTAGAAGGTCTTTTTTGGCATCAAAATGCTGGAAAAATATAAGATTTTGGATGCTCTGGATATGGAAATGATGGCTATTCTTTTTGGAACTAGGTGGGGGGAGAAGCCGGACATCAATTAGTTAGAATTGGGAAGTGATTTTCTAATTATTGTTAGTTTTCCGAATGATGCAACATCGGTGTTGTCGACAACTAGCACCTTAATTCAAGAAGTCAAAAACGTTGCTCAGGCCACCGAGACCACTAGATTTCTCCATGTGCTTCGAATGTAAAATCACATGGCTTATCTGTTGGCAACAATTGTTGTAAATATGGATGTGGATGTGAAGACATGGGGAGCATTCCCCCCAATGAAATTGCAAACCATCTGTAGTCACCGAAGGATTAGAGGGAAACGGGGTGCTGAGAAAGTAGCTAGGTGGGCTTCAAAAAGGGGTGAATGGAAAAGCTAGGGCACACAAATAACAGATCAATACAAGTAGGAATGGGAAGAGCTGTACATGAGCGGGATCGAAAATTTTGTAACAACCTTCTTAGGGCACGAAGGGGTAGAAGAGGGAACACAGGTGGGCCGCGAACAGGGCGCACGGGCGGGAATGAGAATTAAGAGACGAAAAATTTTCAGATATTATATATATACATCATATAAACAGGTTATGCAGGCTATACGAGTTATATAAATGGGTTGATGAGTTGTAAAACTTCAACCTTAATCTATTTATTTAATTAAATGATTGAATAAGTTGGTAAATCATAAACCATTTATTCAAAAATTTCATTCGAAACTCATTTATAAACATATTAGATGAGCAAGTTGGTAGATTGGCTATTATCATTAATACTTCTGTTGTAAGTATCAAGAATCTAAAAAAGGAGCCAGACGAGCACCGCTCGTCTGGTCATCGACTGCGGAACGGGATTTCTGTTCCCAGCCGGTGCGTGGTTCGAATCCTGTGTGGGATTCTGAACCCAAATATAGGTAGGAGCATGTGATCCCCTTTATACTTTGATGGGAGCTAGTGGTCTCCCCACTTGATGTGTGGAAGCTTATTGTCGTCTTCCATTGCAAGTTTGTTAGAATTGTCTCATGGTTTGAATGTAATATGATTTGAGATATGATGTAAAAATATCTTCCAATCAAAAAAAAAAAAATCTAAAAAAGGCCATAGAGAGTTGAAACGCTTAGATTGACTTTTTTGGCTTTAAAAAATGACAAAAAAGAGAGCAAATGAATAAAAAAGAAAGAAAACCATCATCCAGACGAGTACATTTATCGAAGAAGTATCAGGAATCTCTTCACAGCAATTCTTTGGTCGTCTTCTATCGTTCCTCAGTATGGGACATTCGGTGCTTTCTCTTTATGCTTAGATTGATGTTCTCTAGAGCAAAAGCCCTAGTTACAGCGAAAATGACGAGCGCCCATTGTTGAAATCCCTTTTATATGTCCAGAGGAAGAGTGGAAAGAGGAATACAGATTTTGAAGGCATGTAGCCATCTGAAGGAAGAGCAAGAAGCCAAGAAGGGGGAGATTGATTTTTGAAATCTTTAAATACATCGGGTCCAAAAACCCGACACTAAATTCCCTATGAGCAAAAGATATGCACCAACGGCTAGGATCTTCTTCACTAGGCCGAATGGCAGGATGAGCGGTTCTTAGCACCTAGTTACATAGAAGTGTAGCTGTAAAAAATATCAAATGTGTTTTCATCCATTTTCATCTCATGATTCAATCAAAATACATTTCATTCGTTGCATTTAAAATTATTTATTTAATTCAAAATTGTATAAATTAATTAATGGACCCGATTTACCGTACCTGATGAGATGTGCTATCTAAGTTTATTTTTTATAAAATTGTTGACGTTAGTATATTTAATCTATAAATCTATTTTTATCATTTTTGGAGATGTATATTTAGTTTGAATTTTTAAACGCATGGGTTATTATATCATTTAGCCCTATGTTTAAAAATTTATAATAAATATATATACATATTTTCAAAATTGATGAAATTTAGATTTATAGGCTAAAGAAACCTAGGTTAATAATTTTATAAAAAATAAAAATACACCTGGATAGTTCATGGTCCATTGCACTGGGTGCACTAAAAAATCACTGCATTCAAGTGCTGTATTGGGGTCTTTAATCAAACGTGTACATGCTTCCTATCTAATAAAGGAGTAAAATTAATATAATACAACGGTCCCACTTTTATAAATCTTTTTTCTACGTAATTCTCCTAGTTTCATATCTAACATTTATATGTGTACAACTATCTTATTTTATAATCATTTCTTCACATTTTTCACACAATTATTGTATTTATTTTAATTTTATTTAATATATTTTTAATTATTACTTTTATCATATCACATTATTGCCCTATTTATTTAACGAGGAATGTTTCTATGAAACCAGATTTTACAGAAATAATTTCATGGGACCCCATTCATTTTTGAGATGTTGATGATTGAAGCAAAATTAAATCCATTGTTTTATATTTAATATCATTTGTTTAACTAAAAAACCAAGTTTCATTCAAATCCTATATGTAAAATTAAATCCATTGTTTCTACAATCCATTGTTCACAGAAAAACAAGCACGTTTATGTGTAAATTAAGAAAAATGCCTAGATTCATTCATATGTGTACTACAATATAATAATATTTTACAGAATCATTTATCTACATAATAAGAATATTTTAAATAATTTAGATATTAAAAAAATGCTTAAAAATTAATATTTATCATTAAATAATTTATTATGTTGATTTTACATGTTTGTAAATGGGGTCAATATACAATGTTATTAGATAAATAAAAGAATTTTTATGATAATATAAAATATGCTAATATAATAGATACATTGGTTATCCATTAACTTCTAGATATTAAAAACATAGAGGGTTATATAGAATAAGGGTAAAAGTATTGAGTTTAGATTAGGTGCACCCGGGTGCAAATATGCATTTTTATTTTTTTCAGATTTTTTTTTATGCAACTGTTAATTTAAGTGTATTTAATTTGTGTATCAATTTTTATCAAATTTAGAGATTTTCATATTTTTTAAAATTTTCAAAGTCAGTGGCATTTTTAGTAATTTAATACACTTAGATTAACAATTTTATGAAAAAAGTTTTACACAAAAAGATTAAATACACTTAGGGAATTGAAACTAAGTACACCCAAGTGCATTTAAAAATTATCTCAAAAGTATCACCATTTTTTCACATCATTACATTGTCTAATTCAGTAGCTTTTCCACTAACTTTTTTTTCCTTTTTTTAAAAATCATCCAGGCAACTATAAGTTGATTATAAATTGGGTTATTTGCAAAAATAACTCTCTAAAGTTACTTATTTAGATTTTTAATCTCATAGTTTTGATATATATGAATATAGGGATATTATTAAAGATGAGTTATCCTGTAAGCTAGAGCTAAGCAAATATTCGATTTAGCATGCCTAAAAAAACTTGTTTATAATAACTTTTTTTGTTTTTTTTATACACTTGTTTATATATGTATGTTTAACATATGAATCAAGTTTTAACATTTTTAGATATGTGTATATATATTTTTTAGATTTTTAAAGATATGGATATTTTAAATCCGTATATGCATATGGATTTTTTTAAAAAATATACACATACCTAAAAATGGTAAAACTTGGTTTATATGTTAAATACACTTAGGTAGTGTATTAAGAAAACAGCAAAAAGAAGTTATTGTAAATGAGTTTTTTTATGTAGGCTAAACAAAACATTTGCTTAGTCAGCTTGGGCAAAGGATCATTCCTCATTATTAAATCTACCAGGGTATGCTTAGCTTTAGTATACTCGGATGTATTTAACCACTTTTTAATTTGTTAAAAAAATTTCATAAAATTGTTAATTTAAGTGTATTTAATATGTGTATTAATTTTTACTATTTTTGGAAATGTTTAGATTTTTTCACATTTTTAAAAATTTATGACATTTTTAGTAATTTAAAACTACTAGAATACCATTGTTTTTTAAAAATCCAAAAAAATCTAAAAATTTTCAAAAATAGAAAAATTAATACACATATTAAATACCCTTAGATTAACCGTTGTATAAAAAAATTTCAGAAAAATAAAAAAATGAGTATTTGTACTTAGTTACTGCAAAGCTAAGTGCACTTGAGTGGCTCCACGAATACAACCTTCATGGTTTTCTATTTGTGCAAAAGTAACCTTGAGTAGAAACTGCGTTAGAAATGGGCTATAATCGTATGTATCTAGGTGTATTGAGCCTTAATGCACCCGGGTATACTACACTTATTTTTTTAAATTTTTTCATAAAGCTGTTAATGTAGTTATATTTAACATATGTATCAATTTTTATCATTTTTTAAGACTTTTAGATTTTTTTTAGATTTTTAAAAATCAGTGATTTTTAAAAATAAAAAATATCTAAAAATATCCAAAATTTGTAAAAATTAATAAATATGTTAAATACACTTATATTAACCATTGTGTTAAAAAAATTTCACAAAAAAAATTTAAAAATAGTTGTATGCCGGTCTATATTTTTGGATTGACGAAAATGGCCCATGTGATTAATTAAAATGCAAAGTGGACCAAGGATCTAAAATTTTTATTGGAATGATCCCGCCGGCGCCGTGAGGCCGCTGACAGTCTTCCAGCTTTCGATCAAACTCATCACGACATCACTCCATCTTCCTCAGATCAGATGGAAACTTCACACCAGCACCGAACGGCTGCTGCTGCTGCTGCTGCTGCTGCTTGCAAAACCGACCCTCGGCCCGCTGTTGAACGTAGCAAAAGTTGCACAAGATCTGCCGTGGGCGACCCACTATGGCGGAAGAAGATGAACCCTACAGCAACATGCCTCTCAACACACTGTCTTTTAATCTGGCGTCAATCTTCATTAATCGACATTTCTGCCATTACTGTCAAAACCCACTGTCGCTGTCTGCTTTTTCATGTCCGATCCCTCTGTTTAGCCCACCGCGTGAGGGAAAAATTCATTCACGCCATTGTAGGCATTTTCGCCCGTTGAAATTACGGGGGATGTTTGTAAATTTAAATTTGGAGCATGATTATATACAGCATGATATGTTTTAAGCCAAAATATAATATTGATTTATTTTAGTTTATTTTAATTTTGTTTAATTTCTTCGTAAATATGTTTTCCTAATTATATTCCATTTACGTACAAAGTTTCGTCATTTTACAATATATTTATATTTATATTTTAATTTAAAAAAAAATCAATTTCAGGGGCATTTACGTCATTTTCCACCCCATAAAAAATTTATTTTTAAAAATAAAAAATAAAAATATAAAAATATTGTAAAATGGTATTTTTTTTTTTTATGGTGGTACATACGCACTGTGAAATTTGATGTTACAAATCATGCCCAAGTCATAATGGAGTAATATCTGGCCACAACCTTCACAATAAAGGGACATTTTGGGGAATACTTCAATACACAGGGGACTAGCTGTAAAACATCTTTATGACCAGAGAGACAAAAATAAGGTTACGAAAACTCACTTGTGGGTTTCGAACTCACGTGGGGTCACGAGACGCCCACTACCGATAAAATCACAAAACGTTGTTTATAGATTAAAAACACCGATCAAAGATGTTTACGAAAAAGCCAAAAAATATAACTAATTGTAAAAATAAATAAATGTTATATTTTAACCTAAAATATATTATGACGTATATAATCAGACTTTTATCAATTTTGTAGTGATTGTGGAATGAGGTGGGGAGTAAGAAATAAAATATTTGAAAATTATGTGATTCATAAGAAATGATATTGGCAAAGTTGGAATAAATAGGTTTGATAAAGATAGTTAGTATGAAAAATAATTAAAATATAAGAATAAAAGTAGAAAATATAATTATCAATTTGAGGAATTATTGAATTGGGAAACCGTGCGAGCGGAGTTTCCCGTCTCATCCGGGGGGAGGGGGAAGGTCTCTTATCTCACCTGATGCCACACAGTCACCGAACAGCTCCATAGACTAGCTCCATAGACTCAGTAATAACCAAAATAAGAAAATATGGACTCCATGTTTATTAATAGTGTTTTACGCTTAAGTTCATTTTTTCACGACCCAAAAGTTTTTAGGGCTATAGTTATAAATGAGATTTTTTTCAAATATAACTACTTTGTTTGATTATAATTTCATATATATCATCATGTTTTCAAAATTCCAAATTTAACAAACTAAATTTCCATTTAATCACAATGATTAATTGGCCTAAGGATATATCAACATATCGTGAAATGTTGGCTCAAGAGTCCACTTCGTCAATTGACATTTAATTAAGGGTGTTAATGGTCATGGTTAACCTGTTATTTAACTTAGTTATAAATAAGTTTGAGTTAAGATTTTTGAATAAATAAGTTTTGATCCACTAACCCATTTAATCACCTAATTAAATGAAAATATTAAGGTTGAGATTTTATAGTCCGTCAACCTGTTTAATAATTCATTTAACCCATTTAATCTGTTCAACCCATTCAAATAGCTTACCTATTAAAGTCTAGTATGTATACATATATGGGAAAACCTTTTGTTATTTTTCTTTACGAAGTCTTACTCCTGCCACCTAATTTTCATTTTTCCACTGTTGTCCAAATTTTATTTTTCCATTAATGCCTTATTTTCATTTCTTCTATATAGAAAATACTCTCTCGCCTCTTCCCATGAGATCACTATCTGCCTAAGTTTAGGTATTCAGGTCATCTATTATATAACTTGTTAACAATCTATCAATCTGTTTATTAAACAGGTTGAAAATAAGTCAAGGTTGAGATTTTTTAAATGGATTAATAAACAAATTAGGGTTTAAATATTTTAAATGAGTTAGGATTAGGATTAACCTTCAATCAGTCCAACCCAATTCGTTAATACATCTATGTTCAGTGGTGATAATAGTTTATGAGAATTTCAAAGTAAGCTTGTCTTAAGAATTAAATTCAGGTTAGTTATCATAACAATTTAATGAAGCGATGTTATTATTATTCACTAAAAATTTACACATGGATTGTAAATTAGAAAGTTGTGTGATATGATAGTGATAATTATTATAAGTAAAGAGAAGAAAAATAAAATATGCATGAATTTTATTTCCACAATTAATAATGAAAAACAAAATGTGTTTTTGGGCATTTTCAGTATTACATGTGAATGTAGTGGTATATTTGGGATATTAAAAATGTCACGTGTATATAAAATTAGGATCAAATGAAGTAGATATATTTGAAAAAAAATTTATTTACACCAAGGGTATTTTAAGTATTTATAAAAATTTAATCAGTAGTTTGAGATAAAATGAATATTTTGGGAATTAAATGCTAACATAGTCGATATATTTGGAATTTAAAACCATTATAAGTTTTTTTGAGATTATAGTCAAATACTATGGATATATTTGGAAAATTTATTTATAACTAAGCAGGAGGTCGAAAATCAAATTATACAAACTTAAAAGATTGTTTTTGCAAATAACCCATTATGAATTATAATAAAGTGATATGAGGGACCAAAAGGTTTTATACTTTGGAACGGTTTACATGGCATCCCATTTTTGAGCATAGTAAAACTTTGTTTTGTCTGGCGTAGAATGCCATTTTTTGCCATTTGAGAAAGCTTGAACTTTTTCGAAGCCCTTTTGGTGCGCAGCGCTGTTTTTATCAGAGGGAGACTATTAATGGGATCTTCGTGGACACTCGTCCAAAAATTATTGTCATGTTTGGTCACCAATTAAACCTTTTTTTTGTTTTTCTTTTTTGTTTTTTTTTTTTTTAAAAGAACGGTATATTGTAAATAGAAAATCCAAAACACAAAAAGAGGATCAGCTTCCTGCCTCTTCTACAGAATCAGAATGGTCTGAGATAGGAGGGGTTCCTACTGCTCTCTGTTACAAAAAGAATCACAAAAACAATTATCAATATACAAAAAATTAACAATGATTTCTAGTGGAGTTTCCCACCAGCATTGGCTATGTTCTGTGAAATTCATATATTTATATCGGCAAGTAATAATTAAAAAAAAATAAGAAATAGGCTGCGCTTGTATCATCCAAATCCTGAAAATGATTCAAGAGACATGGTACATGGAGTTTACTCAGTGTGTTTCATTTTACACTAATTTCGAATTTTTACCACAGCAGTGCAGGATCAATTGCGGGAATTGGGATGAGTGGATTGGATGTAAGGAGAAATATTCCTTACATCAAAATATTTATTTAATGTGAGGATTATTTTTTTTAAAATAATTTTTTATATTTAAAAGTATTTTTCTGCATTGTATAAGTATTTGTTTACAAGGTGATTTTCTTCATTTTAAAAAATTGTAAACATAAGCAGTACAATTCAATTTCAAGAAAACATTGTAACTATGATGCAAATTTTGCAACGGTCTGATATATCTACAATTTCGATCAAGACTAAAACTTGTAGGTATGAACCCTATTTGCACATATATACCCTTTCTATTATCTATTTTTCTTTACTTCTTATGTTATTATTGTTGTTGTAATTCTTCTTCTTATTATTACTATCACGACAAAAATGACACATCATATCACATTATTGGGAAGAGGGAAATTTTTGGTACAATTTTTTTGAATTGAAAAAATAATGATAGAATATGATGCGATTATGATTAGGAGTAAAGAAAATAAAAGGTGTGTTCCATAATTTTAAAAAAAATTGCAACATTTTTGCACACTTTTTGGTACCACTACCCCTATTTAAAAATCATCTCTTTATATTTTTCATAATATTATGCTATTTATTTTACTTTAAATCATTATCCTTGTTATGTTACATTATTATCTTATATATTTCAAAAAATTTTATTTCCTTGCTCTAGCCGCCTGGTAAGCATGCTAACAATGATGCCAAAAGAAATATGGTTCGAATTATGTTCCCCTTATAATGGGGGGTATTAAATTCCCTCTGGTGATGGAGGTGCTATTTTCTCCATATTGTGAGGATTGTGCATGTATTGATTTATAATATTAGATTGCTTAGTGCATATAAAATGAATAAAAAATTCATAAATTTTGTTCACAATTTTTGTGAGTTACACAACACCCTTAAAATAGAATTCTTGTATAAAAATATGTCAACAAATTTCATCAAAAAAATATGTCAACAAAAGGTTGCATTGCGTGGTAGTTAAATGGAAAAATGTAAAAAAGATTAGAGAACTTTATATGATCTGATGTATCACATTGTTTTCTGAGGGGGCTAATACACTAGCCAATATTAATATTCCAAGTGTTGCTATATCCTCCCTAGAACCCTATTCCCATCCATACAACAAAGCCGTATTACATTGTTTTTAGAGGTTGATATGTTAGCCCTCTTCTTATTATCCTAGTTAGCCGGCTCACCTCTTTCTTACTTTTGCATTTGATGAAAAACTTGTTAATAAAAACAAAAGAAGATAAAATGTAGATTTGCTAATAAGTGGTTCTTTTAATATGACCATCTAATGCCTTCAGAAAACATATTCAAATCTTTCATTCTCCAAATTTAGGTTTTTTTTGTATTTTGGTCATTCTAATTTTGCTTATTTGTTTTTTAAAACTTGAGAGTTGGCGCTGTTTGCATTTTAAATCTTATAGTTATATATTGTTAAAAAACCCAACGGCTATTATTTATAAATGAAAAGTCTAAATGCCATTACTGCTTAAGTTGACTTAGAAAATGAGTTGACCTTCAGTTTGTTATTCTTGAAATAAATGGCTCAAAATATATGTAAAATTTTACTAATACGAAACATGTATATGATTTAGAGCACCTTCAAATGTAAAACACGATTGTTAAATCACTGAAATTGGATACCAGCGTCAAAAGATGTGGAACCACGAAAAATCCACCCAACATGAAAAAGGAGCCCAATTCAGTGCACCCGAGTGCGTTCAGCCTCAACGCACCCGAGTGCACTGCACCTATTTTTTTATTTTTTTTAAAATTTTTTCATGAAGCTGTTAATATAGGTTTATTTAACATATGTATCAATTTTTACTATTTTTAGATATTTTTAAATATTTTTTTAGATTTTTAAAAATCAATGGCATTTTCAATAAAATTACCGAAAATGCCCCTAATTTTTAAAAATCTAAAAAAAAATCTAAGAGTCTCTAAAAATAGTAAAAATTAATACATATGTTAAATAAACCTACATTAACCATTGTGTAAAAAAATTTTCAAAAAAAATAAAAAAATAGGTGTAGTACAGCCGAGTGCATAGGATTAAGCTCCGTTTTCATCGGTTCGTTCTTCGCTGTCTTCCGCAAGATCTTCCTTCTCTTTAATTTTACCTTGTGTGCATCTCAGGCAGTGAGAAAAGAGCATTTAGCAACACTCAAATTTACTTTCGTAGTCCTATAAAAAAAATTTTGCCTTTGTAGTTGTAAAGGATATAAATATCCGTACTCGTGTATTGGAGTTAGAATGGAACTGGGGAAGATCAAGAGTTAGAAGGGAGTAGGATTCTAAGAGTAATAGGAGTTTTGGAGTTAGAATGGAATTGGGAAGATCAAGAGTTAGAAGGGGGTAGGATTCTAAGAGTAATAGGAGTTTTTTGAGTAAGATCTGAATCCCCTTTTCAGTATGCCATCTCTTTATTATGAGCGATTTTATAAAACCCATTTTCCATGAGAGTGGCAGTTCACGTGGCAAAGAGAAATAGAGGCGAGAGAATAGGAGTTGTTTCTACTCGGTCCTTACAGTAGTGTCAATTTACACTCTGATATTATTATTATAGCTAAGTTGCTGTAAATCTATTGCAAAGGCTATAAGTTTTTGAAATTGTCATTACAGGTTATTTTTTTATTAAAATATTACTTTTTCAGTATTTATTATATTATTATCATGGAAAGTATTATTTCGGAAAAAAAGTATCATTGAAAGTAACTTTTTAGTGACAATATTATTTATATGGTTAAATACTGTCTTTTACAATAACAAGTTAATTATTATTAAAATTTTACTTTTATAAAAGAATTTAGCAACAACACGAAATACGCTATAAGAAAATATGTTTTTTTCCGACCTTTATTAGAAAGAAAAAATTAGGAAGAACTTTCTTGCTTATGATTATATTTTTATAGACAAAGAAAAATCATGATGATGTTATTATCCGCAAGAAATTTTTTTCTTACTTGTAACAATATTTTGACAATCAAATAAAAATTATTTGTCTAAGCACAAAAATCATAAATTGTTGCTAACCAAATATTGTCTTAACAGTTGTTATAGGGAACATGTTATACATTATTTGTAAGTAAATATTTCATCAACAATCAAATTTTAGCCTTTTATAAGGGAAATTTTTGATAAAAATCAAATTTTTACCGTAATATGAAGGCTAAAAGTCAACTATAGTAATCATTTTTGAATTTGTTGCGGAATATTGAAAAGTTGTTGCGGCATATAACTTACATCCATATTTGTAGCAAAAAACTTGGGGTTTTCCCAAATATCCCTACTATGTTTTAAAAATTTTAGATATACCCACTACGTTTGTAAATTAATGGTCATCTGTTTAAATATTGGTTATAATATCCTAAATGCCAAAAATATCCCTGGTATAAAATAATAAAAGGTGAAATAGAATGAAATATGAATAAAATTAGAACTCTCCATATTTAAAACTTTTGTTCAATTAGGATAATTATGAGTTATGATATTCAAAATTTTGAATTCAACCTTGAATTTGATAAGCATAATAGTAATTTCACAAATGAATTAACGTCTGTAACGGAGTGAACACTTTTTGGATTATATGCAAACATATTGAGTATATTTGGAATTTTTGAAACGTAATAAGTATATTTGGGATTAAGGTCAAACTTAGTTGATATATTTGAGAAAAACTCAAAAAACTTTTGCAAACATATGTAACTTTTAAAAGAGCAAATTTATCTTACTTATTTGTTCTAAATTTTTTTTTGATTTATTTCTCATTCTTATAGACTTCTGTATCTAATAAAATGTCTTTAACCTTTTATGAGGTGGGGGAACATAGCTGGATTCACAATGACATTTAGACTTATATACCATGAGAAAATAGAATTTTAGCGAGAAAGTTTTTAAATAGATTAAAAATGAAGTGATATAATAAGGGTACTGATGAGGAATAAAGAGAATAAATTTAAAATAAATATATTAGTTACATGAGAAATTATGTAAAAAATGATTGAAAAGTAAAATAGTTGTATGAAAAAATATAAAAAATAATTGAAAAATAAAATAGTTATATAAATTGAAAAGTTTTAAAATGAAATGTATTTGCCAAACATGCTCTCTATGTAGTAATTTGCACTATGATTTTGCTAACAATAATTCAGTCACAGAAAGCTTTAGTGATAGTCTTTTTAAGTTCTCGTGGAAAAACTTCTTTTCACAACATAAATTATATTGCTGTTGCTAAAACTATGTTTTAACGACAATAATTATTTCTGTTGCTAATTAAAGTTTTTTGCAATAAAAAATACTAGTGTTGCAAAAATTATGTTTTAAAATGTTAATTGTCTTTTAGTGTTACCCTCCCCTAATATTCAGTGTTGCATGAAAATAAAGAATTTATCTGCAACCTACGCATGTAGGAGCTTTAGTAAAGTAATTGCCAATGAAGCTTACGTGAATTCGATGGCTACAGCTCAGGCACATGGTCTTCCATTGCTGCCACCATATCTAGCACGTTCTTTGGGTGTTAGCTTCCGCCAACGTGTGAATTTCGCAGTCGTAGGAACTACAGCACTCAATCTCGTCTTCTTTGATAGGAGAAATCTCTCTAATGCACTGGTTACTAACAGCTCCCTGAGCGTTCAACTTAGCTGGTTCAAGGACTTGAAATCTTCCCTCTGCAACTCAACTGAAGGTAAATTTGTAGTGTTTCTCTTCTCCTTGCCATTTTTCTCCTCCATATAATTATATCCTCACCTTTACTAACCCTCACGTTTATCTTTTTTAAATAGATTGCCAGGAATTCTTCCACAAATCACTCTTTCTCGTTGGAGAGATCGGTGGAAATGATTATAATTACGCATTCTCTGGAGGGAAAAGCGTCACTGTGATAGTAACCTATGTGCCTATAGTCGTCAATGCCATCGCATCCGCTGTTCGGTTAAGAATTGATATCATGCGAAAGGCTATCTGTGCATTGCTTCGAGATAATAGTAACTGTTGATTAGAAGGAAACTGATTCATTCTCATCATATAAAACTCTTCTTCGACTGCTCATTTTCTCCTGAAATAAGCGGAGATTCGAATGACGTCTCTAAATCAAATAAACGATCACTTACTGGAAAGATGCGTTTGGATTGTTCTCTAGAAACTGATCAAGCATGGAGCGACGAATCTTGTGATGCCTGGGAATTTTCCTATCGGATGCTGGGCGCTCTATTTGACATATTTCCAAAGCTCCAACAAGGCAGATTACGGTGATAATGGTTGCATCATATCACTGAACCAATTCGCCGAATACCACAACTCGTTAATGCAAAGTGCTCTGGAGAAGGTCAGGAAGGAATACCCAAACCACAAAATCATTTATGCGGACTACTACAACGCTGCAATGCAATTTTTCATATCACCCAAAAAATTCGGCAAGCTTCATTCCCTAGCTTATTTATTTCTTGCTTACTGTTGGTGGCATTTTGCAATCGCATGAAATCTCAAGAGGCTTAACTAATCTTGCAGGATTCAGCAATGGTGCCCTTTCAGCTTGTTGCGGAGGACATGAGCCATACAACTACAACGGTTCGACACCATGTGGAGCTCTTGGTTCAACGGTCTGCCCTGATCCCTCAATATATGTGAATTGGGACGGCATTCATCTAACGGAAGCCGCTTATCATGTCACCGCCACTGGGTTGGTGAACGGGTCGTACGCAACCCCACCCATGGCAACACCCCACCTCAACTGATTGAAGCATGATTAATCGATCATAATAAAAATGAAATAAAATTGTTGTTGATTTCTACAATCAAGAATATTTCTGTTTTACATCTCAGCATCTGAATAAGTCGTGGATAGGTGTACTTAATTCCTACGGGCCTTTTTATTTGTTGGAGCCCCTTCGCGGATGTGTAGTGGTTTAGATTAGACCATTGAAGTCTCTATGTAAATTATATCAGGGTGGTCGTGCTTAAAAATAGGTCAGTCCTATCACAAAACGAGCTATGTTAGCAAGTCTATTTTCATATATATAT
>JAXCLR010000001.1:91172821-91182910 GCA_035584095.1 Annona squamosa | reverse complement strand
TATATATATATATAATATACTTAGATTAACCGTCTCATGACAAAAAAAATCAAAAAAATTTTTAAAAAATAAGTGCGGTGAACCTCAATGGACGCAGGTGCATACGATGGCAGTCCACTCCAATACAAATAATCAGACCTTTCTGACACAATCAGAATGTGTGGCTAACATGGAGCCTGAGAATAACATATCTTGCTGACACGATCGCGACTTGTTTCGCTTTAACTTGCGTTCCATGTCCCCGTCCTTCAGCAGGTTACGCATTTAAAGCGGGGCTACGCATGCATGGTTCCATAGGAAAAAACGCTTTAGATAGGTTGAGTAGGCCGTCTGCTTAAAAATATATAATATAATATATAAATTATAAAAAATACTTAGATTTATTCATATATAAGTTAAAATATTATAATAATTTATAAAATTATTCATCCGCAGTAAAAATGTTTCAAATAGTCTAGATGTTGAATTAAAAATTCTGAAATGACCATTAAATTAAATAATTTTATTATATTTATTTTATACATTTACCGAATAAGAGTTTTGCCTATCTTCAATTTTAATGTAACTCAATCTTCTAACTAAACAAATAATTCTAAACGAGCGAGCGGAGTAGATTTTTTATAATAATCAAGGGGCACGATGTTCAATGTTTGCCAAAAGTGGAACAATATCGAATGTTACTTGATTTAACCATAGGCATGAAGGTGTTTGCATTGTTATAGTAGTAAATTATGTAGTCGAAGATAATATTTAATAATCACTAAAGTAAATGAAAACAAGCATACACTGATAATAGCTAAAGTATCAAAAAAATACTTTAGAAGAAAATTAATTGTTGTCACTTTAAAAATTCATTTTTGGTAATTAACATTCCATTTTAAACAGTCAACCATAACATTTATGAACTCAAAGATGATAGACTTGCAGTACAAAAAAACAAAAAAAAAAAAAAAAAAACTTTTTGCAGCAAACTTGTTTTAGAGTGCGCCGATCCTCCCCCACCATCTGAAAAGCGTCCTGTACGTTCACTCTATATTGTCATTCATATCATTTTTCATTGCGGAAACACATGCGGCTGGCTAATTGACGCTGCAGTTATTTTTGGCAACAAAAGGTTTAGTTGCCTTAAGTTAAAAAAATCTTAGAATAATGCATAACAACAAATATCTGGTTGCATATAACTTAAATTGAGTTGCAAATAATTTAACTAGAAGCTACTCTTTTGAATTTTTTTCATATAACATTATCTATGGCCAAAACTTTATTGCATCAGAATTTAATGAAGTCATGTGTATTTGATTGTAAATTTTATTTTGACTGAAAAAACGTTGTTCTGTATGAGAAGTTTTCACCCCAATACTTTGGTTGCTAATACCATCTCCTCACATTTGAGGATGAAATATTAGTTTACTTTTTGGGCGAATTCCACATATGCTTATGAATTTTACTCTTAATTTTACTTATACTTACGAATTTTCAAAAATTCCTACATCCGTGTATTTTATATAGAATTTCACTTAGACTTACGTCGTAAAGAATCTATTAAATGCTCCATTATTAACCTTGTAAAATGACAAAAATGTCCATCTCTAATTATAATTTCGTAGTTAAAAATTCCACTTATATAACTTGGGCATATTTTTTATTTTACGAGGTGCTAACAGCCCCTTTAATGAATTTCTAACGGCGTGAACATAAATGAAAATTTAGGCAAAATACATGGGTATATTAAGGATTTTTTAACATTCACGGATATAAATAGAATTAGATGTAAAATTCACAAGTATATGTGGCATTCGCCCATTTTTTATGTTGCAAACAATGAAATTCCGCAAGCAATAGAGTCACCAAAAATCAATCACATTGACGTGCAAATATCACCTACATCTTTTTTTCATTTTCCTTCCTTGTTTTTATATAAATAATACAACTATGTATTTTCCCTTTTTTTCCAATGTTACCTTTCCTACAAAATAACTTTGCAGCAATTTCTTATAGGAAAATGATCGTCTACACTCGGGTGCACTTATTTTTAGTGCACCCAAGTATAAATACTTATTTTTTATTTTTAAAATTTTTTAACACAACTGTTAATCTAAGTATATTCAATGTTTATATTAATTTTTATCATTTTTGAGATTTGTAGATATTTTTTTAAAAAAAATTAAAATTAGTGTCGTTTTAGTAATTTTAAGCTCCCCTGGGTCCCTGCAACCCCGTGCAAATAAACAGGCTGGTTATGGGCGGGTGCACAGCGCCGAGCAAGTCCAGTACAGTACTATGACCGCACGCAGACAGGCTAAGGAATGCCCTCGGGGGCCCAGGATGCCGGTTTTTTGTACATTATGCATGTTAACTCTGGATTTTATGATCAGATTATCAACTTATATGGTTTTTGGATCCGCTGGAAGGGCTAGATTTTAATTTTAAACTCTAATTTTAAAAATCATAATATTAAAATGCTACTGTTATCTTTTATTTTAAATTAGATCATCCTACATTTTCAAAATATTTTGCTACTTACTAATCATGTTGGTATCAATTATTATCTTCCATTCGCGGACCAAGTTAGGCAGCCGATTGTAGGTGAATTTTATATTTTTATACCAACTGGATATAATAAAGGATGACTAATAAATTGAAATATTTATAAAATTAAACTTATAATTAATTGATCATTTCATTCATACATAATTATTAATTGTGAGCTTAGGGTCACTTTTCTTATTCGTTATGTTAGAAAAGCTAAAACTAAACACGAAACTTCCATGTTTACTATAAGAATCCATGCGGTAACACGTGCGGAACGGAATTAATGCGTGATTATGTGCACTCATCTCAACCCTGACGCGCACGTTTACTGAATCGACAACGTTGTTCTACATATCAATTCCTTTCTCTGATATCATAATATTATATCCTTATCTAATTTGATGTCTAAACTGCTCTAAAACATTATAATTTTTTTTATCCTTACATTTTAGTTTTTTTTTTTTACGGATTTATTATATTATACCACCCTTATAATTTTCAAACATTTTCTCATCTTTACAGCTTTCTCATTTTACATTCCCACACGCATAATCCTAATAACAAAGCCACCTTGCTAGTAGGAATTGTTGCGGTTTTTCTATCGGCCATTAGAGCATCGATTAAAAGCAACAGGTGCTGTGGCCGATTGATCGGACCTTTAGCTCACCAAACGCCACCTAATCATCACGTTTAAGCTTGCAAGCATGACAACTTGGGTCTAAACACATTGCAGTTCATTTCATTTCTTTTCTATCGTATTTTATTTTACGTGGAATTAGTTCTTCGTCTCTATCCTCCTTTTTTTGTGCGCTAGGCAAATAGTATTTTTTTTTCCATTTATGGAAAATTATCCAATTTTACAAATTTTCTTTATTTTTTATACAATTACCATATTTATTTCAACTTTATTCTTTTTTTACTCATATTATATCCTTATTTATTTTTGTTCATTTTGATTCCAAATTAGTACTTTAAAATGACCCTGGAATTATATTTATATGATAATTTCATCTATAAATATTATTTAATCTAAAATCAACATAATAGCCATATAGTTTCAAAATACACTAACTAATAGAACAATTAAACAAATTTCTACATATTTTTGAAGCCTATATTTAATAGCATAAAAGCATATATTTTGTACCTTTTACTTATAATATATTCATAAAAAAACCTGCATAATATAATAGTTAAATATACATTAGTATTGCTGGGCATCTAGTGGGCTGACACATGGATAGCTGCACCCTTAATAAGCAGCACAATACCCTGGCCTTATACTTCTTTTACTTATTCTTTTTATAAAAAAATCCTAATTCGCTGAAAACTTGAACATTTTGGAACCCTATTTTAAATAGTTTCGGTAACATGACAAGACAAGATGTGCTACATTAGCCAAATATTTAAATTTTAAAAAACATGTTATAAAACAAAACGTTGAGGGTAAACTTGGTGAATAAACTATGCCCCTTAGTAACTAATGTTTTTAAAATTTTTTTGCTAAAAGTATTTTTCAATAAAATTTTAGTGATAACCAAATATATAATTGGCAATAGATTAATTTTGCAAATTTTAGATGCTTATGTTATTTCAATTTTAAATTATTAAAAAAAATTTATTTCAATCTTCATCATACAAAAGTTATTCCAATCAATTTTAAAATTAGTTGGCTAGATATCCCAACCCACTATCCCATGTGATTGTAGTAAAATTTAACTTTACATAGAAATAAAACTTTGGCGTTAATTAGTTTTGTACTTGGTTGCAATCAGTACTAGATGCAATCAAATTAAAATTTAGATGCAAAAAGGTGGTGGTAAGATATTTTGAAGGCCCAAATTCTATATTTTTTATTTTAATTTTTTTAAAACTTTAAAAATAAAAACGTTTTTATGTGCTCTTGCATGAAAGGGTTTAATTATTTTTGTCATTAAAAATATATAATTTAGGAAGTGAAAATATCTTGCTTGGGCCAACACTTTGGTTAACTTTCTTTAAAAGTTTATCTAGCGATGCTTGCGCATGGAATTAGGACGCGTAGCCCATTGACTACGTATGTATGGGCGCTGCAGAGTCATAATTCGAAAATTGATTCAATGGCTTGTGGTGATCAATCTCCACCCAACATTAAGCTTCTTCCCTACTGCTTTCACTTGTTCTTCCTATGCGTCTTCTTCTTCCAACAGACCCATCGGCCTCTGCTCATTACTCTGCAATTTTCAGCTTTGGCGACTCTCTTGCAGACACCGGAAACTATCCTTTCGCTGGTCCTGTCGAATTCCCTTACATTGCGAGACTTCCTTATGGAGAGACGTACTTCCACTTTCCAACTGGCCGCGCTTCTGATGGCCGTTTGATCGTTGATTTCATCGATTCGTTCTTCCCCGTCTTACGCATCATCTCCCTTCTCTTTAGTTGTTACTTTGTGTGCATCTCGTGCGGTGAGAAAACCAGCACTCAGAAACACTCAAGTTTACCTTTGTAGTTGTAAAGGATTAAAATATTCTTACACATGTATTGGAGCTAGATTCGAATGGCAGGAGATCAAGAGTTGAAAGAAAGTAGGATCATAAGAGTAATAGGAGTTTCTTGAGTAGGCTTGAATCCCCTTTTCATGAATATCTTCTCCTTTTTATAAAGATTAGATACGGTTATGCCATCTCTTTATTATTTGACGGTTTAAATGGAAAGTGGACAGAAAACCCCACGGCAGCGAAAAATACGGGAAGAGGCGGGAGAATAGGAGTTGTTTTTACTTGGTCCCTACGGTAGTGTTAATTTACGCTTTGATATTATTATTATAGCTAAGTTGCTGTAAAGCTATTGCAAAGGTGATAATTTTTTGGAATTGTCATTAAAAGTTATTTTGTCATTAAAAGATTCCTTCTTGCAATATTTATTATATTATTATCATTGAAAGTAATTTTTTTAGTGTCTTTTACATTAAAAATGTTAATTATTATTAGAGGTTTGCTTCAATAACCGAATTTAGCAATAACATAATATGCTACAAGAAAATACATTTTTTGCAATCTTTATTAGCAAGAAAAATGCATATGGAAGGAAGCATGTTCTTGCTTATAGTGATATTTTTAAAAACAATAAAAAATCATGATGATGCTTTTATAGGTAAGAAAATTTTTTCTTACTTGTAACAATGTTTTGATAACTAAATAAAAGTTTACTTGCCTAAGCACAAAACTCATATGTTGTTGCCGATATTAGTCGTAAATTATTTGCAAATAGATTTTTTTATCAACAACCAAATTTTAGCCTGTTGTAAGGGAATTTTTTACCAAAAATAAAAATTTTATAATAATATTAAGGCAAAAAATGTCAATTTTAGTAACCATTTTCGGATTTATTGCAGAATATTGAATAGTTGAAGCACCATCATCTTTTATAACCAACTAACATCCATGTTTGTAGCAAAAAACTTTTGCAAACATATGTAACTTTTAAAAAAGCAAATTTATCTTACTTCCTTGTTCTAAATTCTTTCTGACTTATTTCTCATTCTTATAAACTTTTGTTTCTAACAAAATGTTTTTAACATTTTACGAGGTGGAGAACATAGCTGGATTCACAATGACATTCTAACTTATACAACATGAGAAAAAGAATTTTTGCAGTAGTGAAAATTTTAACTATGATGTGTTTGGAAAATAATAAAATTTTTAAATGAAAAATTTTTAGTGTAAAAGTTATAAAAGTTTTTAAATTGAAAGAAAATGATGTAATATGGTAAGGATAATGATGAGGAATAAAAAATTAATTTAAAATAAATAAGTTAATTATATAGATAATTATGTAGAAATGATTGAAAGGTAAGATAGTTATATAGAAAAATATGAAAAATGATTACAAAATAAGGTAATTACGGAGAGTAAAAATTTTTATGTCAAACAAACATGCCCTATATGTAGTACTTTGTACTGTCATTTTGCTAACAATAATGCAGTCAAAGAAAGCTTTAGGAATAATATTTTTAAGTTCCCACCAAAAAATTTCTTTTTGCAACATGAATTATATTGTTGTTCCTAAAACTATGTTTTAACGACAATAATTATTTATGTTGCTTAACAATCAAAAAAATTTATTTATGTTGATAATTAAAGTTTTTGCAATAAAAAATTATCATTGTTGCCAAAAGTATGTTTTAGAATGTTTAATTTTCTTTTAGTGTTACCCTGCAATATTCAATGTTTCATGAAAATAAAAAATTTATCTGCAACCTACGCATGCAGTAGCTTTAGTAATAGAATTTTTTTTGGTAAAGTAGTAATAGAATAATTGCTGACGAAGTTTACATGAATTCCATGGCTATAGCTGAGGCATATGGTCTGCAATTGCTGCCACCATATCTAGCACGTTGTTTGGGTGCTAGCTTCTGCCAAGGTGTGAATTTTGCAGTCGTAGGAGCTACAGCACTCGATCTCATCTTCTTCGACAAGAGAAATCTCTCTAGTGCACTGGTTAATAATAGCTCCCTGAGTGTTCAGCTTGGCTAGTTCAAGGACTTGAATCCTCACCTTTACCAACCCCACATGTATGTTTTTTTCAATAGATTGCAAGGAATTCTTCCTTAATCACTCTTTCTCATTAGAGATCGGCGGAAATGATTATAATTATGCAGTAACCTATGTACCTATAGTCGTCAATGTCATCGCATCCGTTGTTCGGGTAAGAACTGATATATTGCGAAAGCCTGTCTGTGCGTTGCTTAGAGATAATAATAATTGTTTGATCAGAAGGAAACTGATTCCTTCTCATGATATAAAATTCTTCTTCAACTGCTCCTTTTCTCCTCAAACAAGTAGGGATTCGAATGACATCTCTATATTGAATAAAACGATCACTTATTGGAATGATGCATTTGGATTATTCTCCAAAAATTGATCAAGCAAGCAGCGATGGAACTTGTGGTGCCTGGGAATTTGCCGATCAGATGTTCGGCGCTCTATCTGACGTATTTCTAAAGCTCCAACAAATTACATTATGATGCTAATGGCATCATAGCACTGAACCAATTTTCCCAAACCACAACTCGCTGCAGCAAAGTGCAATGAAGAAGGTAAGGAAGGAATACCCAAATCGCAAAATAATTTGTGCCGACTACTACAACTCTGCAATGCAATCTTTCATCTCCCCTGAAACTTCAGGTAAGCTTGTTCGCTAGCTTCTTTGTTTCTGACTTACACTTGGTGGCATTTTGCAATTGAATGAAATCACAAGTGACTTAATTAATCTTGTAGGATTCAGCAATGGTGCCTTTTCAGATTGTTGCTGAGGACATGGGCCTTACAACTACAACAGTTCCACACCATGTGTCACTCTTGGTTCAGCGGTCTGCCCTGATCTACGTGAATTGGGATGACATTCATTTAACTGAAGCCGCTTATCATGTCATTGCTGCTGAGTTGGTGAACGAACCCCGCCTCAACCAATTGAAGCATGATCGATCGCAATAAGAAAGAAAATGAAATTGCTTTTGATCTCTACAATTTAGAGTATTTCTATCTTGCATCTCAGCATTGAATAAGTCATGGATCAATGTACTTAATTACTGCAGACCTTTCTATTGGTTGGAGCCCTTCCTAGATTTGCAATGGTTTAGATTAGCCAAACTGAATCAATGCAGTAGTGTATTGAAATTTCAATGTATTCTGCTGCAAAATCTCTTTTTTTTTAATATTTTCTTTGAATTTTTTAATAAAACTGTTCATCTAAGTATATTTAATATGTGTATTAATTTTTATCATTTCTGAAAAATTTTAAATTTTTTTTATGTTTAAAAACTAGTGGCATTTTAGTAATTTAAAAAATTTTCAAAAAAAAATATAATAATGGGGTTTACAGGAGGGTGTATTGAGCTACATTGCATCAACACCCTTAGATTAGACCATTGAAGTCAGGAACCTGATCCTATGCTCCCGCATGCTCCCGGGCGCATATACCTATTTTTTAATATTTTTTCAAAATTTTTTCATTAACTTATTAACCCTAGTGTATTTAATGTCTGTATCAATTTTTATTATTTTGGGATATTTTTAGATATTTATTTTAGATTTTTAAAAATTATTTTCAAAAATAAAAAATAAATATTTAAAATACCCCAAAAAAGGTAAAAATTTATACACATATTAAATACATATAGATTAACACTATTATAAAAAAAAAATTTGAAAAAAAATAGGTGTATGCTTTCTAGAGCATAGGATCAAGTTCCATTGAAGTCTCTACGTAAATATTATATATATATATATATATATATATATATATATATTATAGACCATTATAATTCTTGAAAGAGGAATAATTTCATTAGCCTCAACACGAAAAACTCATTTAGAATCTTTTTTATTTTTCTTCACACCCTTGTTTATCTAAATGTCTTTAATATATAAACAAAATTTTACAATTTTTAGACATGTGTTTATCCATGCACTTATTTTTTAGGCATGTGTATTAAAAACAATTCTATTTTTAAAAATCTCAAATATATATATATATATATATAAATGGTCAAACTTGATTTATATGTTAAATATACTTAGATAAATAAACGCATGGAGAAAAAATAAAAAAAATTTTAAATAAATTTTTTAAGGTGGACTAAATAAGTCAATTATTTAGTTGAGTTAACAAGACCACTTTTCTTCGTAAATTAAGTTTTTGTTTAATTTATTTTCCGGGTCATCATCTTATTTATGTGGGAGTGCCCATACATGCCCAAGATGTTTAGTCAAGCTAATAAGACCACTTTGCCTTTGTTGTTTTTTTTTGGCAGATTCCAAGTAATTAATGACTTTCGTAAATTTCTTAATTAGAGTAGCATCCAACAACAGTGCCATTAATACAAAAATTGTTTTTTAAAATTGAAGTATTCAAGCTGATCATGCATAGAGGAGAATACAAGGGAGTTAAAAGAAACGATAATTAAAGCAGGAAAGTATATCAAATATTACTTTCACTAACAAAGGTAACAAACCATAGGACTCCGCTCCTTATTTGAGCTTATAGGCAGCTATATACATAAAATAGACAGACAACTGCTGCTTTCTAGCATGTCTACACGGCAGTCCACACTCTGTACGGTTGCATGCAAATAGAATGCCCGGCCATTCATGCACGTACGCTGCCTCACGGGCTGCCCTCTCCAGGACCATCTTCTAAATGCCATTTTCCATCCTCAGCCTGCACCATTCCTTTGTTCTTCACCTGCCACCACGCTGCGGGCACATGATAATCGTCGATCAAAGCGTCAGCGTCCTTATTCACAAGCGCAATGTCAAGGTCCATTTCAAGCTCAAACCCTCCTTTGCTCCCTTGCGTCCCTGCAACCCCGTGCAAATAAACAGGCTGGTTGTGGGCGGGTGCAGAGTTTTTCAAGTGGGGCGACTTTCGTGTGTCAATCAACAGTTCCTCGCCGACGTCGACGTAAGGATGCAAGACGGGAACAGAGGGGGGTAAGTTAGGCACGATGTCGGGCGCATTCCGGACGCGCAGCAGGCGTAGATTTTCCATGGCAGAGAAGGCGAGCTTGAAGTCGGA
>JAXCLR010000001.1:91155297-91167728 GCA_035584095.1 Annona squamosa | reverse complement strand
AATATTTAAAATGACTTAAATACCCCTGTATTTAAAAATCCAAAATAAATATATATACATATCCAAAAATGGTAAAAATTGATTTATAGATTAAATATAACTAGATTAACATGTTTATAAAATTATTTTTCAAAAAAAAAGCAAAAAAATATATTTTTTGACATTTCCGACCGGTTGTAAAAGATCGGTACTCTTTAACCATAGGCATGAAGATGTTTGTATTGTTATCGTAGTAAATTATGGAGTCGAAGATAATATTGAATAATCACTAAAGTAGATGAAAACTAGTATATTATGATAATGTTAAAGTATCAAATAAATACTTTAGAAGAAAATTAATTGTTGGCACTTTAAAATTTCATTTTTGTAATTAACGTTCCATTTTAAACAGTCAACCATAACATTTGTAAACTTTAAGATGATAGACTTGAAAAAATACATCGTAGAAAAACAAATGTTTTATGAACTAACGTTTAAATTCTTTTGCTACTCTTATAGCAACAAGATAAGGACAATTTTTTCTTATTATAAACTTGGTTGCATTAGCAATGTTAACAACTAGATTTCTTGTTTAAGAATTGATATATGACATATTTCACTAAAAGTTATAATTTTAGGGTGTGTTGGTTAATACCGAAAACTTTTCAAACTAAAACTTTTTAATCTAAAACTTTTCACTTTTCACAACTATCATTTTTATCTTTTCTTTAAATTATTTTTTTATTTCTTCTAGTATAACTGGTTTACTTCCAATCATTTCTATACAATTACTAGTGCATGTAATATATCTATTTTAACTTTATTATCTTTACTTTTTATCATTATCCTTATTATAACACATTATTTTTTCTCATTTTACAAACTTTTCATCGAAAGTTTATTAGTAATATCTATTATATTATTATCGTTAAAAGCTATTTTTAGTGACGTTAATTGTGTATATCACTAAATAGAATTTTTGTGACAAAAAATATCACGTGTTGCAAAAAACGAGTCACAAAATATTATTTTTTTATAGTGGATAGAGAATTTTATAAATATTATGAAATAAAAATGTAAAAGTCATAGCAGGACATTTCGTCAGTTAGAAAAGGAATAAAATAATGAAAACTAAATTCTTCATCCAATAGTAAGATAATGAATTTCTTCATAAGTTTGTTCAATTTAGTCACTTTCATAGGCCCAAAACAAAACTTGTTTTAGAGTGCGCCAATCCTCCCCCACCATCTGACCACGTCCTGTCCACTCTCACTAATTAAAAGTTAGAAGTTTCATTTACATGTCTAGTGAAAATTGTTTAAAGAGAGAGGGAGGCTAAGTTTAATACTCTTGATGGACTTGGGCCGAATATAAACAAAGTTTAACTAACTAGACAATTAATAACTTTCAGCTACAACTACAAGAAAGTTGGTTTCTTGTCAATCTTATTAGCACCAAAAGATCTTTGTTGGAAGGAAAATGTATATATACAATTTTTCTTACTCACGATCATACTTTTTTAATCAAAAAAATTAACTTATGGTGATGCTCTTTTTTTTTTTGTTATGTATCTGGTGATGCTCTTATATATAGGCAAGGAAATTTTTCTTACTTATATATGATAATGCTTTTATCACTAAAACAGAATTTGGTTGCCTAAGTATAAATATCGTTAATTATTGGTAATCAAAATTTCTTATTGATATATGATTGTTGTTGTATGAAAAATACCAACGACTATCATAATCAAAATTTTCTTTAATCATCAACAATTCTCTAGATAATAAACTTTCCCCACTAGATTCTCCCATTTTGAACTGTGAAACCCCTAATTTCTAAATAAATTTTTTTATATGAATATGTGAATAAAGATTTGATGATTGTGATGACTTTATCATTTACAAGTTCATAAAGGGGTTGAATTCTAATATGTAGACAAATGGGGGAATTTTGTAATTTATATAAAAGTGCAAATTTTATATGGGAATTAAATATATAAGATACAAGTATCAGCTCACGCAATATAATAAGAAAGTGGGGCCTACGATATATGAGGGAATGGAATTTTTTTTTTAAAGTTTGGTTTTGTTAAGTGAGTTTCTACGCTTTATTTAACAGCGTACGCCAAAGAAGATATCTCTTCATGGTGGGGCCGACAGAAAGATAAGATTGAATGTAATTGAAGTCCTAATTTCCTATTTTAAGGGGCGTATGTTGAGATGCATGGGATTACGTCAAGAGAAATCCTTAAGAGTATTCTTCAAGAGAGGCATGTGGAAGCTGAAGAAGTCGACCATGCGAGGAGGTGCGGACACAGGTACATGGATATTTTATTTTTGATTTCTTTCAGGAAAAAAAAAGAAATAAGAAAAAAGAAAAATCTTGATGTAGTTCTCAGCGAGGTTTAGAATTAATAAGTTGGACATCTATTTCTTTTTCTAAAGACATGGATATTAGAGCACAGAAGAAGCTCACTACAAGAAAAGCTTCCTTTAGTGACAAATTTTTTTGTCACAAAAAGCGAAAATATCGTCGCTGAAAGCTTTAGTGACAATACATTCCGTCGCTGACTTTGGATGCCGTAAGCCCATAGCAAAAAGCTTTTGTGACAATTTTTAAGTTTGGTCGCTGAATGAGTGATTGTATCGAAGGCTAATGAGGTTGCTGATTATATTATTATAATAATTCTCCCCCAAGTGTATGTGGGAGAAAGTTTCTGTTAGGTTATACCAATATTATAATATTTTATTTTTTAAAACGAAAAAAAATCGTAAGATAATTGTAATAAATATATGGATGTTCAACATATTTTTGTAGAAAGGAATTTTGTTAAATTGCTAGCGGTTTCAAGTGAAATGTTTGGAATGTTGTATACTGGATTATATTAGTATGGAATATATAATAATATTAAGTATGCTAATTGAAATGGATGATCTTAAACATGCATATTTTGGACATCCAAATTAGTAGCATTTAGATATCGTATTTATTATAATATCGTACAGATATGAGACGTTAGGGAGTTTTACAAGAGAGGTATTGTACAAAATACAATTAGGTAGATAAACGTAATATTTTAACTAAAATGGATGTGACGGTTGGTTATGTGCATAGTAAGTATAATATAATATTATATCAAGGTCCAGAGGTCTTGCGAATGGATATAATAGCGTGTATATATATATAGATATATGGACTTCTTTTAGATATACGTTTCTTGCGTCTTGCATATGCGTAAAATAATAAAATGCTTGTGATATTAGTAATTTTTCAGTTGGGGTAAATGTCTAGTTGGTTATGGCGCTCAAGTAATTCATTTGATATTAAAGATTATAATTTTATATATTGGATATTAATAGTTAATTTCAATTATAATAAATAATTTGAGGAAGTTAAAGTTTTATAATTTAATATTGGATTGCAGTTGATCTTTGAAATTACTTGGATTTAGTTAAACTTTTGTTGGAAGTATTTAGGAAAGGATATTTTGAATTATGCATTCTAATAAGAATTTGTGTAAAAGGATCATGGTTTAGTTACGTCCTTATAAATTTGGAGTGAGGTGGAATTATTTATATTATAATTTTGGGTTGATAAATCATGATTATTAGTGGTAGAAATTTATTGATAAATTGTTATATCTATTTCAATGAGCAAGGATTCGAGATTGATCTTTAAACGTTGCATTTTAAGAAAGAAAGGTTTGATTTGCAGATTTGAGGTAAGTAGGATTTTTCAACTTTTATTTAAATGTTTATGAATGTTTATTTTTGGGCATAGATGTTTTGTGATGAGTTAGATGTTTTGCTTGAAATTTTTATTAATAAAATCTTTCTTGAGATGTAAGATTTTTTTTACTTTAATTATTTAATTGAGTTAAGGAGTATTAAAATTTATTTTGATTTGATGATGGATTTATAAACTTTTCAAAGTATGCGCTTAATGGAGATGTTTTAAAAATGGGCATATGAGCACAAGCATGACGAATGAGTGCATTATTGCATGTTGAGCACGACATATGATAATTTTCTAGGTGAGCCAGAGGATGAGTTATGGTATACTGTGGTATAACCATGTGAGACATTTGATGAGGATGAGTTTACGTGGTGTGCCGGATGACCTAGATGTGATGTTGAGGATAAATTTTTTGCATTGTATGAGCATTTGTAACATGATTGCTTATATGAGCATAACATAAATGAGCATATGAACTTTAGAGACTTTGATATTTGAGTTATTTGATGAAAATGATGTTTATTTGCTTTAACATTTGAGTTTTATTATCATCCTACTTACTGAGTTGGCCCGGACTCATTCTAAAAAATTTTTATTTTTAGTTGGCAAGAAAGCAAGGACTCAGTATATTATAGGTCTCAGCAGGATAGGAAAGTTGGATTGATTCAATATTTTTTGAAATTTTAGCAGTTATTTGAAATTAAATATTTCTATTTTGACATTTTAAATTTTGATGTAAATATCCATAATTATTGAAAAGATGAAATTATTGTTTTAACATTTTTCCCTCAGCTTGATCGGTCTTGGTGTGGCAAGCGGGGGCATTACATGAACCTAACGAGAGAGATACCAGGCAAGAAAGCGGATCAAATTTCGTATATGATGACAACATGTTCCGTTTGCTAAACCCTAAAAATTTTATAACAAAATTAATATTTTATGACACACTTTTGGCATAACTTAATTCTTTGTAAAAAATCTATTTACCAATATAAATAATTATTATCCAACAACAACATAATGGATTGGATATGGCAAAAAATAACTTCTTAGTGGCAAAAATTGTCATTGAAAAAATGAGTTTTAATGACAAATTCAAAAAAATGTCCACTACGGGAGAAATGATACTTAGTAATGGTTTTTTAGCGATGGTTAATAAAAGCTTTACTGTAGACTATTATTACTAACGAATTTTAAAATCGTTACTAAAAATATTGTATGTAGTAATGGTTTTAGAGATCGTCACTATACTTTGATATTCTCTGACAGTTATCAAGTATGGTTAGTAATTTACAGCTTTTTACTAATAGAATAAACAGTGTTACTACACTACCCAAATTTAGTAACAAAACATAATTGTAGTTACTAAAAATAAAATGATAACCGCTATTAACATAAACAATCATTAAATTATTAAAATTTTTCTTTATATTTTTATTTCTATTATTAAAATTTTATTAACGAAAGATTATATAAATGCATTCAACAAGTTTAATAGTAAAATATTATTAGTTATTAATTTTCAACAAATAAAGTCACTTTAGCTGGTAACGTTGAATAATTTCTTATTAGAAACCTAATTTAATAGCATTCTACAATTAAAGGTTAAATTTCAACGAATTAAACCATCTTGCTATTCCAAAGTTGAATGATTTCTTATCAAAAATCCAATTCAATAGCAGTTTAACTAATATTTTGATGGGCAATTGATATCATTATGGCGTGACTGAAATATTTTAATAATTTAGACAATTATTTATCTATGTAAAAATTATTTATCTATATACTTCAGACATTCCAGCTAATATACATGTCCAAGTAACAACTTTTAAAAACATAAATAAATTAATCAATTTTTCCATTATTTTTTATTTCTATCAAAATTTTCAGAAATTTTTGTTTATATTTGTTATGAAACTTAATTTTTAATTAATATTTTGATAAGAACTGATATTTTTATAGTAGCACGTTAAAATGTTCTAATAATATAAGCAATTATTTATCTAATAATAGAGACATTATATCTAATATACATCTCTAATTAAAAACTTTTTCCATAAAAAAGTAGTAACTTTCAAATACAAATATAGGTTGATCTATTTTCCTATTATTTTTATCAAAATTTTCAATAAATTTTTGTAAATATTTGATTAAAACGAAACTTGATTTCTAATTAATAATTTGATCGGCACTGATATCATTATAATAGAGAACTAATATCTTTTATCAATGCATTGAAGCATTATAATAATGTAGATATCATTAAATTTCTTTGGTAATATATATGTTAAATTAATAACTTCCAAAAACATATATAAATTAATTGCTTTTTGCATTAGTTTTTATTTCTAATTAGTAAAAAATAAATTACATATTTATGAATAGAAATATAAAATTAATTTTTTGAATAATAAGTAAGACTTCAGGTCGAAAAAATAAAATAAATATAAAAATAATTTTTCAATACATTTATATTATAGAGGGTAGTGATAATATAAGGGTGGAACCTATTTTATAAACAATTAAACGTCTGACCATAACTTATTAAATTCGTAGTAGTAAAAAAAGTAGTGAATAGATTTTTGGCACTCGGGTTGCCGCGCGCGGTAAAGTTTTCTGGTTGGGAAAGTGCGCGAAATCCTCGTAGCTCTCGAGACTTCCTGCGTCTCTGGAGACTTCCTTCGTTCAATTCGTTTACCTTTCTGCTTAACAGGTCTCTATTTTTTCGCATACCACTTCTCAGAGATTCTGTTTAGATTTTCTCTTGCGAAAGGATTCAAAAAGGTTAGTTGTCTCCTCTCCTTTTAAATATTACTTACAGGCCAGACGAGCGGTGCTCGTCTGGTCATCAGCTGCGGAACGGGATTTACGTTCCCTGCGTGGTTCGAATCCCACGTGGGATTCTGAACCCAAATATACATGGGGCATGTGGTCCCCCTTTATACTTTGTTGGGAGTTAGTGGTCTCCCCACTTGATGTGTGGAAGCTTGTTGTCGTCTTCCATTGTAAGTTTGCTAGAATTGTCTCAGGGTTTGAATGTAATATGATTTGAGATATGATGTAAAATATCCTTCAATCAAAAAAAAAATATTACTTACAGATTTTGTTAAGATTTTTTTAATGTAGATTACTATCTGATGAAAACTTATTTGAAAAGAATAATTTCCATTTGTTGCAAACGTGTTTGAAAAAATTAAATCCATAAGAAGAGTGTAATGTCACAATTTTTCATAGAAGAGAATATTTCTTGAATTATGCTTATGCTATTTTTGCGTCATTGAGCAATATATTATTATTCCAGGTCTATGAAAATAACTGAAATTTAGATTCCGGGTCAATTGCCATTTTGAACTTCAAGTACTCAATAAATATGTTTAATATAACAATTAATTCATTAAGTAATAAATTATTAGACTATTTGTCTTCCAATCTTTTAGGGATTTTATCATTTTTATTATATGTTAATAATTAAGTCTATACTCTTACTTGAACTCAAATACGGGTATATGATTTTAAAGATGGATCGACAATTCATATAAACACTGTAAAAGGTTTATCTTAAAAATCAAACAAGCTAAAAAAAAAAAAATTTCGCTTTGTTGTAAAAGTTAAAAAAATAAAGGTTACATCTATTCTGTAGCTTATATCCACATAATTGATTATTGTATTCAATTGGGTTGACGTACTTTCACTTTTTCACATATATTTCTAATTCAAATCAATTGTTATAGAATAGTTAATAAGTCTAATAATAATACTAGTATGAGAATTTGTAAGACATAAATGTTTAGTAACTAAAATAAGTACAAATGACATCTATAGATATTTCTTCCTTGAAATTCTCACAGTTATTGTATATTAATCAGGTAAATCTCATGAAATGGATGTCAATTTAATTCAACAGCTACTTTCAAAGCCACAAAAATATAAGATAAACATTAGTCAATTTCTAAAAAGAAGATAAGAAAGATATGATGTTGTACTTTTTAATTATTATAAAAATAATATTGTTTATTATATGTTCCTATAATTAATTAATTTAATTTGTGTTTGATTTTTATGTTTCAGTTATTCATGGCAAAAAAACATTTGAATATTTCCAGAGCCATATCCTCAAATTCAAATTTTGAGAATCTTTGGAAGACCAACAAGAAATTCAATGTGAATCAATGGCACAATTACCATATAAGTTTCATATAAATTAACATATAATGTTAGAAATACTTCACAATTAATATCGCTTATTTTTACATTGAATTTATAATTTTAATTGTATATTTATTTCTTTACAGTTGATAATAGGCCTCCTAGGAAAACTAGGGGTCCTACATGTGTGTCAGATGTGTGGAATTTGGAAGAATGTTACCAAATTGTTGTGAAGCTTAATAATTTGAGCTAACTTGTTAGGGATGAAGCATGCACATTAACTGTAATTTTAGGTGAATTAGCAAAAAATCCAAATTTTGCACCATTTAATTTTATTTTCTGCAAAAAGTTACCACAGAAGTATAAAGATTAGCAATGAGATATTGTGCAAGTATTGAAATTACTTATTTATTACCATTTACTCTAAATATTTTGTGGTAAATTTTTTATGGCAATAAAATTATTATCCTTATATGAAAAATATTTTGCTTCTATGTTTGAATTTCAATTTTTATTTAAATGTTATTTTAATTTTTTATTGCAGAAAAAGTTTAAATTTGTGTCGTGGAATGACAAAATACATGTATGGGTAATGAAAGATATCAACAGTAAGGGGAGAATTTGGAAAGTTTCATTAAAATACAATCACTTTGCTGTTACAAATGAATGTGGAACTTGTACCAGAAAGGGTAGTAAAGAATCAATGGGCTGTTATAGTGCATCATTAGTGCTCGACAACGTCAAGGGATGAGTTTAATATTATTTAATTTCAAGATAATTTCCATAGTCATTGAAATATATATTATTTTTTATTTTTACAAAATATTAGTGAAATAAATAAAAGAAATCCAGCACAATATAAAGAGCCTCACACCACAGGAACAAAGACACTCACAAGATGGATTTATAAGAAGGTATTTCTTTTACTTTTAAATTGTATTAGATTTAAATTTCAATTTTTTTTACATCATGTTAATATTATATTTTTATAGACAAAAGAAAATAATGGAATGGAACTGAGTTGTGCTCAAATTTACATAAATACACATACACATAAAGACAGAAGAATCGTAAATGAACAAGCTGCACAAGTTATTGTAAGTATCGTAAGTTTATATTTTTATTCTATTTTTATGATTTATTTATATTTAAATATTACATCTTGTTTATCGTATTATGAAATTAATTCTTTTATTTTATATTAATTACAAGAATTATTAAAAAAGGAGAAATCACCGCGAAGCATACAAGAGTGCTATACTTGGAGAGGAGATGCATTTTCTTAAGTTAAAGGACTTGAAAAATCGGGACATATTCATTGCTTAGGAAAGGATCTTACTCCTTATCGAAATTCATAATCAAAAATTTCTCAACCAAATAAAGTTCAATTAAATAATGAAGAGATGAATGAATTGGAAAAGCAAGTATTTGATTTGTAAAGAGTACTTAAAGTTGTTGTATCACATATAAAAGAGCAAAGCCATGAAGACCCTATTCTTGAAGCCCCAAATGCATATAGACACTTTGCAAACAATGAAAACGAAAAGGTATATTAATTTATTTAGTTGATAATTTTTTATTTTTCTTATTATTTATTGAAAATCATATATGAAAGATATCCAATTCAAATTTAAATTTTAAAAGATATTTATTTTCATTTTAGAGGTTCCAAATATCTCCAGTTCCCTAGATAATTTTCCAAACATGCATATGCAGGACTAAGATTGGGGTCAAGAATGCTATTGAAACCAAGAAGGTAATCTATTTTAGACATTTAGAAGTCGTGGATTTTATTTGTGAGTGACTCAGAATTGAGATTTTGATACAGGTGTTTTTTAAATTATGAATGAAAATTACTTATGTTTCGTTTGAATGTGGTGTGAATTTATTATTTTTAGTAATAGCAACAAAATGTATAAGAAGATTACTAGTATAATAATTTTTATTATGATCATTACAAGTTACTACAATATTATAATAATTATTATTAAAATTTATTATATTATATAGGTGGTAAAAAAAGATAAAAAGTAATTATTATATGTTTTGTCATAAATAAATATGACTAAGTTTATATTGTTATATATAGCACTAATTGTGATGGATAAAAAATGTCACTGTCTAACTGTCGATAAAAGTTTAGTGATACTAGAAAATTGAAAAATTATTATTACGATCATTATATAAATCATCATTAAAATTGTTGCTAGAGAATTGTCACTATAGATAATTAAAATTACCAAGAAATCAAACCATCCCTAAACAATCATTATTATAGATAGTTGATTTAGTGACAAATAGAAACTATCGGCAAATGTAAAAAAATCCAATGTTAGTAGAAACTAATAAAATAAACTTTTTATGCGACTAGAGTGACGGATGGTAATTGTCACTATATATATAGTAACGACATGAACCATTACTATACAACTGTTACTATAAATTAATTTATACCAATAGTTTTTAAACACCGTCCGCAAAGCCTTTTTCCCACGGGACTATCAATACAGTTTAAAAAACCGTTGGTATATATCTTTCATACTTATAGCAGTTTATAAGCATTACTGATGAATTTTTCATTGTCACTAAATGTCATTTCTCCGGTAGTGGTCACAAAAGCCTTTTTGTGATGGGTTTATAGTGATGTGGATATAGTGTCATTAGAATAAAAACTAATACAAAATTTTGCATCAGTGAAAGCTTGTTTTGTTCTGATGAAAATACACAAATAATTCAATTGTCATCCGTATCCATCTTTTATTGCACAAACACGCGCGGCTGGCTAATTAACGCTACATTTATTTTTGGCAACAAAAGATTTAGTTGCCTTAAGTTTAAAAATCTTAGAATAATTCATAACAACAAATATCTGGTTGCATATAACTTAAATTGAGTTGCAAATAATTTAACTAGAACTCGCTCTTTTGAATTTTTTTTCATATAACATTATCTATGGCCAAAAATTTATTGCATCAGAATTTAATGAAGTCATTTGTATTTGATCGTAAATTTTATTTTGACTGAAAAATCGTTGATCTGCACAAGAAGTTTTCACCCCAATACTTTGGTTGTAAATACCATCTCCTAGGATTTGAGGATGAAATATTTGTTGATTTTTTGAGTGCATATTTCACATGTGCTCATGAATTTTATCTCTAATTCTACTCATGCTCAGAAATTTTCAAAAATTCCAATACTCATATATTTTACCTAAAATTTCATTTATACCCATGTTGTAAGAAATTTGTTAAATAGACCTTTATTAATCCTATAAAATAACAAAAATGTCCATCTTAATTATAATTTTATATTTTTAGCACTTTTATAACTATAAAATTATATATTAAATAAATATAAAATTTAGTTTTGAGCAAACTAACCTTAAATTATATTAAAACTTGAGCACATTCATCATTTTTACGGGGGTGCTAATAGCCCCCTTGATAAATTTCTACCAGCGTGGATATAAGTGAAATTTTAGACAAAATACAAAGGTATATTATGAATTTTTAAAAATTCATTGGTATAAGTGGATTAGAAGTAAATTTCATGAGTATATGTGATATTTGCCCATTTTTTATATTGCCAACAATGAAATTCCACAAGTAATGCAGTCGCCAAAAATCAATCATATTGGTGCAAAAGTATCACCTACATCTCTTTTTTCCTTTTTCTTTCTTGTTTTTATATAAATAATACAAATATGTATTATCCCTTTTTTCCAATGTTAACTTCCCTACGAAATAACTTTGTAGTAATTTCATATAGGAACACGATCTTGTACATTTAGGTGCACTTAGCTTAAGTGCACTCACGTACAAATTTTCATTTTTATTTTTTAAAAAATTAACATAATTGTTAATCTAAGTGCATTTAACATGTGTATCATTTTTTTTATCTTATTGGAGATTTGTAGATATGTTTTGAATTTTTCAAAATCAATAGCATTTTAGTAACCACTTATTTTTAAAAATTCAAAAATATCTTCAAATTTCCAAAAATTATAAAACAATGATATAAATGTTAAATACATGTAGATTAACAATTTTATAAAAAAATTTCAAAAAATAAAAAAGGATTAAATGCACCCGGGTGCACCAAAGCTTAGTGGACCCAGGTGTATTTAAGCATATCCGTTTTATATGACTTTATCTTTTTTCACACTTTACTATTTGATGAAAATTTACTTTATACATTATATTTAGCATTATTTATATATCTATGAGTCTAAGTTTCATCCAAACTAAAGATACACATAAGTCATATTTGCCCAAAACTATATATTCTTATACAAATTATGAAAAAAAATAGATACATTTACCTGTTGGAAATATAATTTTTAAAATTAATATTTAGCATCAAACCATTTTATCGGATTGATTTTATACATTTTTAGATAGGATTCATATATAATAATACTAAACAATTGATGAAATTTCTAAAAATTATGTTAAATATAATAGGTGTGTTTGGCAAATTGAAAAAGTTGTCAAATTAAAACTTTTCACTCTCCATAATTACTCTTTTTTTAATTATTTTTTACACATATTTCTATACAACAACCCTACTTT
>JAXCLR010000001.1:91127405-91155197 GCA_035584095.1 Annona squamosa | reverse complement strand
GAGTAATTATGAAGAGTGAAAAGTTTTGGGTTGAAAAGTTTTAATTGACAAGTTTTGGCCCCAAACAAACACACCCTAAAACTTTTCATCAAAAGTTTTACAACTTCCCAAACACATCCAATAGATAATGTAACTTTTTCATCATTCTATCAACCTGACAAGATAAATGGAGTTACATGTAAGTGGGATTTCACAGTAGCCCAATTCGAAATGAAACACCCTGGAAATAAAAATGGACATATCTTTCTCTTTTTTATTTTCTTCCTCTTCCTCCTCCTTTTTTTTTTTTTTTTTTTTTTTTGCCTTTTCTTTGTTCCTGCCGCATCAGATCTCAGAATGCTACTAGTTTTCAAAGTCAAAGTCCAAAACGTCAGTACCATCTTCCTCGTGGTCCATCAAATGCCAGGTCCCATCAGCAGCTTGCACCATTCCTTTGTTCTTCTCAACCCACCAGGCGGTGGGCACAAGATACTCGTCCTTCAGTCCGTCTATCCCCTTATTCACAAGCGCAATATCACGATTCACTTCCAGCTTGAACCCCCCTTTATTCCCTTGCGTCCCTGCAACCCCATGTATGTAGGCCTCCAAGTTATGCCAGCTTGAGAAGTTGCCGGGGCTCTTCAAGTATTCCGATTTCTGGGTATCGATCTTCAGTTCCACGCCAACGTCTGCATATCCCAGAACGGGGTAGTTGGGGACAACGTCCGGAGCATTTCGTATACGAAGCAGTCGAAGCTCTGGCATGGCGGAGAAGGAATTCCGAAAGTCCAAGTCTCCCACTCGAGGGCTGGCGAATGCGAAGGCAGTAACGGTGCATGGCTTGTTGGGCTCGCCTTTGGGCTTGTTGTAGCCATTGGCAACAATGTCGGCTGCATTCACGGTACTTAGCGCTGCACCCAAACTGTGACCCGTCACGGTTAGGCTGATTTCTTCATTCTTGTACAGTTCCACAAGTCTTCTTACCTCCTTTACCACCTGCAATACATCACCAGTACTTGTGTTCATTGTTTTCTTTGCTGGGCACGCACATGCTGATAGACATTAACATTGATTTTATACAATTTTTTTTTTTTTATACAATTTTGTTACTAACATCTGTCAGATTTTCGGTGTTGTCTCGAATATCACTATCTTTGCGGGGAGCGAAACCAGTGCAATGAAATCAGGCATATATAGCCTCTACTTAGCTAATAAGAGCACTTACTATAAGGCTCTCCTCTAGTCTATAATATGGCATTATTTTAATACATTACGTTTTTCTTATTCTTCATTTTGATTTTATTCTACATCTGGCATTGCTGTTCTGGTAATGTCACAATGTATGACTTAATTTCATTTCGTTGCATTTATGTTCATAATCTTTTTTAGCACTAAAATGTGCCTATGGATTCTGGTGAGCAGTCCCTCTCATTCAATCCTATCCGACACGCGTCCAGGAAAGATATATGAGTGGCGCATTAATCAATCTTCGAGAATTGGATACCTTCCAAGAAAAGAAACCGGACAACTGTAGTTAGCTTAAATGATGCCGTACAAACGGCGGGATGGTGTAGTTTTCGAGTTTTGACTTTCGACCCATTTCCAATCAGACCGAAGCATCTATCATGCAGCGTGATGCATGTTAATGAATTAGTTCTGAAGCAATATTTTAGAACAACGACCATGCCTTACCTTGTGGGTATAAAAGACAGACCAGATTAAAATCATGTGTAGGTGATCGTCTAGCAAGACTTCAACCAGGCTAGAAATTAGATGGCCTCTAAAACATCAGGTCAGGCTGCAGGAAGCATAATTAACAAACCGAACAATTAAGGATGCAATCTATCTCATATCAACTCGGTTGTGGATGCATGTCAGTTTGTGGGGCTCATCCACAGTTTCTGTGGGGCAAATTTCTTTTGGACAGTTGAATTATTCTGGATAGTTTACAAATATATTTATACGTTTGATCATAATTTACTTAATTTTAAAATTACAAATAATCACTGCATGGTTTGACATTATGACATCATCATAGAGCTTTTATAAGCGTGGGTATATTTATAAATATTATATAAAAATAATTCAAAAATATACATACGTTGCGTGTATTTCAGTACAAGTGTTATTACTACACCATGATGACAATGGTTTATTTGTAATTATGGTTAAATTATGCTATTATTTTTCAAAAATTAGTACAAGTGTTATGACTGCACTACGATGATAATGGTCTATTTGTGATTATTGTCAAATTATGTGATCGTTATTATAATTCTTAAAATTAAGCAATTATATTTACAATTAAAGATAAACTATATGAATATGTTTGTAAATTACTCCATTATTATTAGGAAAACGTGTCTACGCGTCACTTGAACGTTGGAGTAATGCTTTATGACTATTTTTCAAATAGTCAATGTCCCCTCTTATTCATGTTTATATTATAGATATGTGAGGAACCGAAGAAACACCAGCGGCGGATACTCGTTATTGCTAAACGTGCACGCAAATCAAGTTCACATTCCAAAATATTTGCATCAAAGTTTAGTTGTGCTGTTGTCCAGGAATTTGTTCAAAAGACGAACTCCAAAGAAATGGATCGGGTGATGACAAGCTTGCCCAAAAGTAACCGTCATTTGTATTCTAAGGGGAGAATTGCCCACAGGTGTTTCAAGTTTGTAGAAACCTTCACTTTTAACCTTAAATTTCAGAAATGTATAATTTTATTCCTCTATATTTGAGTCATTATACAGTGCACCTAGGTGCATTTAGCTTGTAAGTGCACCAGAGTGCAAAAACCTATTTTTTATAATTTTATATAATTGCTAATTGTATTGAACTTGTGTATTAATTTTTACCATTTTTAAATACTTTAAATATTTTTAATTTTTTTAAAATTAGCAGCATATAAATTACACAAATGTCACTGATTTTAAAAAATCAAAAATATCTAAAAATAGCCAAAAATGTAAGAATTGATACACATGTTTAAAACAGCTAGATTAACAGTTTTATAAAAAAAATTCAAAAAAATTAAAAAAAAAAAGGTGAAATGCACTCAAGTGCATTCCATTAGGTGTCGTTATATTTTTGACATAAAAAAATTAAAATATCCTTTTACTAAGTCTATGTAAACTTTTAAATGGACTGTACTTTTTGATTGAATTTTCTAGACCACTTTCTTATGGAAATCCTTGTTAGAAAAAATTTGAAATTTTAATTAAATTATTTAAAGTATTTATTAAAATATTAAAAGGGCATTTTAGTCCTTTACTACAAAAAAGTTAACACCGTGAAGGCTTTCTGGGACTGGAGGTTTACGTCACTAATGTACCAAAAATACATATTTCTAAAATTCGAAGTTGTATTTGTGAAAAGGTGGAAATTTTGAAAAAAGAAATTTTACATTACAATAGCGACCACGCACTGATATATCATACCACTGGACTATGCTTCGGTTGGCAGCAAATTTCGAAAACCTTTTTTTGTTGTATATATATATATATACACACACATATATATACACTATGAAATTTGATATTACAATCATGTCATAGTCCTTGGCAATAAAGGGACCTTATATGTATATAAGGGTTGTTCCAATGGAGCGCACCTGTACTGGAACAGTGGTATATTTGTCCAAAAATATGCCCCACCCATATTAATATAATGAAATTTTATATAATTATTTATTCAAATATAAATTTTATAGGAAATGGTTTACGTGTCGAAAAAATCACTTTACAATTGTTATTTACATCAAACTATTTTATCGCATTAAATTTATACCATTTTCAGATAGGGCCTGTACATATGTCTTATTGAGATAAAAATAGATATGATAATAGAAAACGTGATTCTAAATATAATTTATGAATAAATTATAATTTTATAATTATGTGAGACTTATTTTGGCGTAACTGCATCGTAATCTAAATATTTCTAGCTATATATATGTATACGCTATGACATTTTTTATTGTAATTAGGATCTTTCACAATCCTGGCACAATAAATGGACCTCTTTTAAACCCCACACAAAATTGAGTGAAGAATTTGTAAAAACCCCACTATTTAGGGGAGAATTTTCATCCCGCGACAAGGGGGCTTTGAAATCGCGCACTCAGCCATATCTGCCATGGCGCGTACCAGCAGGACAAATTCCGAGTGGCTCAAATTTTGAAAACTTAAACAACTGTGTTTACTTAAAAATGAAGGGGCCCACTATCGCAATGAAAGCAATGATGGAGTTTTCAGCATCCACCCCTGAATGTAAAAAATCATTTTCTTTTTCTTGTATGCCATATCTATCCACCTTTTCCTTTTCTTTGATGGATTGACCATCCTTTGAAAATGGAAGTAAAGAGACTAAAATTTATAATCGTGAAATTATTAGAAGGGAGACATACCTGGTCTCTAGCACTGGCCTTATTGTAAGGTGATTTTGGATCATCTGAAGTGTATACAGAGAACCAGCCCCGGTGCACTCGGCCCGCACCCTTACCCAACAAAGACGAAGCTGAAACGAGGGTGAAATCAAGATCATCCACCCATTCCAACGGCTGGTTCGATCCCCGCCACGCGATCACTATGTCCCTCCTCCCAAGAGCTACCTTCCCTTCATCAGTGGCCACCGCAACATAACCCATCCAATTCGATTCCCTGCTCCAAGCCTCCCTCGACAAGGACACGGTGATGAACGCATCGGGCAAGTTGATGTTGGACGTCGCGTACAGGAACTTGGTCACCCTGTATCTGAAAGGCTGGCCGGCATTGGCCAGGCCCACCTTAGCGAACAAGTCCGCCCTCCCATACCGACTGCTCCCAGCATACTTGGAAACCTTCTCGTCGTTGAAGGTGTCATAGGTGGCTTGGGCCAGCTCTCCGTAGTGAATGATGTTCCGCCGTAGATCGACGTCGAGAGGATCCAGCAGGTTTTGCCAGCTATCCCTTCCGTTCAGCTCTCGCCATCTTCTCGCAATGCTGCCTGCCATGGAACGAACTTGTTGAGGAGTGCGTTGCATAGATAGAAACGCGGTGGGGGGGCGGGCGGGGGGTGGTTTGGTGCTGGTGCTGGTGCTGGGAAGGTGGCCTCCCGATGTCGTCGTCCAGTCACATCGCATAGATTCGATATATCAATTATTGACAGCAATGAGAAATGCAAGTTAATTTGGGAGAACTAAGGTGTTTTTGGGAGAGGTAAAATTTTGAGGTAAAAATTGTAATTGATGGAAAATAATATAATATGATGGAGGTAATGATGTAGGGTAAAGAAAATAAAATTAAAATAAATATATTAATTATACGAGTAGTTATGTAAAAAAAATTAAAGAATCTGATAATTTATATAGAAAAATGTTAAAAAATAATTAAAAATAGAATAATTACGGAAATAAAAAAAAATTATTGAAAAGTTTTGAATAATATTTTTTTAACCCAAGTTCGTAAAACCCAATTCATTAATATTGATTAGGGTTTAAATCTGATGTGGTTACGGCGACACTACATCACTATTGGAGAATTCTCGAGTATCCAATATGTCGACAAATGTAATTGTTTGAAAAAAGGAAAATAACTAAAAATAAAATTATTTCACTAACCACCTTAAACTTAGTGATTTGAAAAGAAAATACAAAAGTAACCATTAGTTGAAAATTTTAGCCAGCAGGATAAACGGGCATAATTCCACACATTACATCTATTATTCCTTCGATCGAAAATGTGCGTGAAAATGCATTTTCATATGTATCAACTTCATGCTGACATAGTAATTATTAAATGTCAAATAATTATGAAAAAATCCTGAAATAATTATGGAAAAGTCCATCGATTCACGTTGTCATCCACATGCAACTTCCTGTATATACTTTTAATGGTCGACCGACTAACGACTTCTCGTATGTTTCATTTGGACTTTATGGGGTTCGGATAAACTTTACAGCTGGCTATTTCGATCAATGTTGTTCAAACTAGTCCATTTTCAAACTAGTTGCCCAAACCGGTTCTTGGTTCAACCATTTAGTCTTTTCAAAGGATCTTGCTGAATCAGGCAATCGGTGGTGTGACCACACTTGATCATACTGAATGAACTGATCGACCCGATTCCATCGGATTTTGATAATATTGATTTTGCAAGTAACACTGATTTTTTCCCTTTATTTACAAAACACTCAAATTTTCCGCCATTTTTGTTTAAAAAAAAAAGTCATATTTGCAAAAGACCTCCACAAACCATTGCCAAAAAGTTTGAATTCTAAGTGAAAATTTACTTTTTCATGTATTACACACTAGACTTTTGATCTTTCTGACCGCCCTTCTGAGTCGTCCATTTCAAACGCTGGGAGCGGGGAAAATGCTAACCATTGGATAAACTCGAAGCCACAGCTAACTGGGACACATTTAATGCCCGAAAAATTCACAAGCAAGCCCGTGTCAGAATATATCACTTACATAATCCGTCCAAAGGGGGCCTTTCTCCTCTACTGAGTCGCTGCTAAATTTTCTTCTCTCCTCAACCGCTTATGTAGAAGAAAATGGTAGTAGAAATACTAAGCCAAAGGAATTTGTCTTTCTTTTTCTCATATTCTCTTCTAAACTTGGAATATTTTATTTACAAGAAAAAACAATTCAATTGCTTTGATATTAAATGCTTTGTATTAGAGGAACCAATTTAGAATGGAATCAAATCGACACGACATTCACTTGGGTAACATGGGGAATGAATATGGTAAACCAAGAATTGTATCAACTTAAGCCGAATGGCATCTCTATATGAGATAAGAATCCTCGTGTTATCCAGCAGCCCACCTGCCATCCAAGATTGATCGACTAATTCCCTATATTTTTGCCCATAACCTCTTCCTTCCAAACGGATTGATTTACTTGAACTGGAAGGAGAACTACATCATTTGATGCCAAGAAAAACAACCAAGTAATCGGTCATAATTGGCAACGAAATTTTTTCCAAAATCTCGATAAGATCACTTTGTTATGGGATCAAACAAATATTTTTATAACAATGCTAAAGCCATATTATCCAATACCCCTTTAACTTAGAATCTCAAATCAGTTCAATAATACATTGGCGTAGACCACACCATTTGAATAAAAAAATTAAAAACCACTGAATACAAACCTAATTGGTATGACTTCTTTCATGTTGAATGCAAACCTACTTTGAATCAACTAAGCTATTATGTTGACTTCTTCGATGAATTGGAATCAACTCAAACAATTCTTTGAATTCTTGACATGAAAGGAAGCTTTTCTCTCTATTCTTGATTTTTGGATAAACAAATTGATTGCAACAATTCAGCCTTCAAAACCACACTAAATGATTAGGATGAATTTGGGTGCTTAAGAACAATAGAATTTAATTCATTTAATTCAAGATAACACAAAAGTAGAGAAGTGCATTTCCCCAGCACCACCCACACTTCCTTTGTTGTAGTTTGTGGAGTGCATTCCACCCACACCATTAAAGACTCTTAGCGGCAAGACTCACACTTTTTGAGTTGCAATTGATACAATTGAAACAACTCCAAGCAAGTTTAGAAGCTCACATCTAGCTTAACAGAACAACCAAGCCTAACGCAAATTCTGCAACATAGCTCAAAATTAACTACAAAATAGTGGCAATTCTCTCCTGTCATCACCACCACTCCCACTCCTAATCCTTGCCCTCGCTTCCCCATACCTTCCCATGCATAGTGGCCTTGTCAGCAGCATCCCGACCCTTGGGTCGGCCTTGATTGGAGGCAAAATAGTTGCACCACCACCTAATCGTGCTCCACACTGCATCTTGCAAAGAACCCAAAAAGGGAATAATTTAAAATCGTCATAGGATGATAGCGAGTCATATCGGCTCTTCCTACAATGGCAGGAGTGGGGGAATCCAGAGACAAGTGGGGGCAGGGGTGGGGCAAAGAGGAATATAGTGCATTTCAACTTTTATTAGTTTAAAATTATCTGAATTTCAACTCGAAATCAATGTCAACTTGGTCCGAACCTAAATTTTAATATTAAAGTTTGAGTTTGGGTTTACCTAAACCTGATAGGCTTAGAGTTTGGGTTCACTTAAACTCAATACAACTCGACCCGAGTTGCACTTCTACTTATAGATTTTGATTCCCTGACTAGGTGGGTTTCGATTCCCCTACTTTTGAGCATTGGCATATAAACAAATGCAGTCATTTCTTGGATATTAGAGATATATAATGTTATTTGTAGCCAAAATTGGGCTACATTCAAAAATATATAAACAAATGCAGTCATTTCTTGGATATTAGTGATATATAGTGTTATTTGTAGCCAAAATTGGGTTATATATATTTTTGAATGCAACCATTTGTTGTACATAATGTTGAGATTTGATGTATTTGTCGCAGGTAATGCTAAAGGAAAATGTTGTGGGGGTCTTTCACACGGAAGTTTAAAGTGTGGGGTTATTTATCAAACTAAAAGTTAGGATATAAATTGAAAAATTAGAAAAAAAAAATGAAGGAAAGTTACCGTTTGAAAGACTAGAAAAACTTGGATGTTTGGTTTGCAAATTTCCCTAAAAGTTACTGTCTGACGCAAGCTTCGTTTCTTTGAAACGAATCAGTTTCAAAACAGTCGTCGTTGCTGCTTCATTTGCAGTTTTGCACTTGCAACTGCCAGCCAATCCAATTTCTAAAGGATATGTGCTTAAGGACGCCCTTAGACAACTGCAGGTCAGCGTCAAGGCAGGATAGAGCACTGGCCTCTTAAAATGCTGATAACGGCGAAGCGAATTAAAGGTATGTTGCCACGTTAATTACATATGCTGTATAGGATGCACAAAGCATTAAATATTCTACCGTCTGTACCAGGAAGATAGTTTTATTCTTTCTGAACATTTCTTTTGCCTTCCCCTCAACGTAGTTACGTGTATCCAAATGTAGGGTGTGTTTGGCAATTTAAAAAAATTGTCAAATTAAAACTTTTCCATCTAAAACTTTTCACTCTCCATAACTACTCTTTTTTTAATTATTTTTTTACACATATTTCTATACAACAACTTTACTTTTCAATCATTTCTACACAACTACCAATACGACTAACCTATTTATTTTAAATTATTCTCTTTATTCCTTATCATTACCCCTACAATATCATATCATTTTCTATTGATTTGACAACTTTTACATACAAAACTTTTCAACAAAAATTTTACAACTTCCCAAACATACTCGTAGTTTATGTTATCTTCTTGGTTTGAAAATGTATAAATCCGAGAATTGAATGGTTGAGTGTTACACCCTGTACCTAACATTTACTTATGGTCCCCTTTCTTTTTGCTGAGTTAAAGTGCCAATGCAATGTAACTATGCTATAAAAGGTAAGTTTAAAGGGTATACTATTAAGGGATATGATTTGAAATAAACGTTTTGTACAATAAATGGTTACTTTTTATGTTTAAAAAAGAATTTACATCTACATCATTTAGAATGTAATTAACATGTGTAGATTTGTAACACTAAAAATTACTTTTAATTAGAAATTTATATGCTATACATATTGACCATTATTTGAGGGTGAATATAAATATGAACTGCTAAAATTTATAAATAAATATGCAATATGTAAAAAATTTGCAAAATATTTGATTTTTGAAATCATAGCTATAGATATACGAACCTTATCAATAAATAGATATTTAAACTTCTTATGAAAAATAAAAAATATAAGTACAAACCTCCTTTTTACACATGTTTGTTTTTCTATCATTCTTCTAATTTTTTTTGTTCTTTGTATTTGCAACTCGACTTGAATTGTGATAGTAGCTTCCCTGTCCTAAGTGAGACCCTTTGCTAGCTACACTATTCGCATTCTAGCAATCATTCTCCTAAATTAATTAGCTATCCATTCACACATTTTTGAAGGTGAATATATCAACTATATTATTTCTAACAACAATAATAATCATACGTTTCAATCGTTATTTTGTATTTTCTTCATTTTTATTCAACAATCTTTTGAGATATTTGGCTGTAGATAAATAGCTTGAATGAGATTGAAAAATGGAATAATAATGTAATTATGTGTATTGAAAATAAAAAAGAGTGATATTGAAAAAGAAAAAAATGTACAAGAAAAAAATAATTTTATTGAAAATTGACAAAGTGATCTTAGAAATTGATAATCTAATTTATGTAAGTTCTAGTGCAAATACATTTCTAACATTATATTCAATTTCTTTCTAATACACATGCATTTCTAACAATATGTTCTAATATACTACAAGAAAATGGACAATTTTTTTACTGGGAAATGGACAATTGAGGCTAAAGGTTCTCATTGAATATTCTCACTATAAGTGTATTTTTTTTCCACTATTGTTGCTAGAATCCCTCTCAACGAAGCGCTATTGCCAAAAAGTTACATTTTGCAGTAAATATCATATTATTGTGTAAGATATATTAACAATAATTATTAACCTGGGAAATTATCTTTCATAACGGAATTAATTAATTGCCGTTAAAACAATCCTGCGAAATGTTGATTTTGTAGTGAAAAATAGCATACTTGGCTTACATATATAAATTAGGCAACACGATCCACGTAAAGGACTTTCGGAATATTTTAATTTTAGAAAAAAATATAGGGGAGAAGTCTTGTCTTTGAATTAAAGTTACCTGATTTGACTAAAGCGCATGCAGTTCCGTGCAAGTTGCATCGAAGACTTCATTTCTAGCTAGCGTAATTAGGTAAAGAACTGACAATGACCTCGATGTGGCATTTGATTCCATTTACCCTGGTGAAAAATTACGAAATAAATACACTTAAATTAATAGTTATATAAAAAAAATTTAAAATGTTTAAAAAATAATTTTTTTTACCCGTATACACTAAATAATAACCCCTCAGTATAATGGCTCCCGTAAACCTTGGTCACTTAATTCACAATGTCGAAGAAGAATAAGAAAACCCGATGCGACGCAAAAGAAGAAGAACGAGATAGTTCATGATATGATTTGACTAGAGCAGCGGTCACATGCATCAGGCTACCTGTAGAAAGTAATTAAGATATGAGCAGTCTCCGTCTCGTTAGACGATGCGCGTAGCTAGAAAGTCTATAATTTATTTATCTTTTTTAGATAAAAGTAATCATTCTATCCTTATTTTCCGTCAAAAATTACGGAGATCAAGAATAGAATAATCCAAGCTTCTCATTATCAAAAAATTGACTGCATAGATTTTCCTACAAATAGCCTATGGGGGATTGCCCCACCAACACTGATAGTTTATAAGAAATACTAAAACTAATTCAGTTAAGGAATGAGCAATTACATTTTCTTACTAAGAACATGATTAACCGAAAAAGAATCAACGGCATAGAGTATATTTCTAATCTCATCAATAATAAAGCCCACTTAGGAGGAAATGAGTTCATTGTTGGACAGAAAGTTACATAACATGAATGAATCTGTTTCAATCTTTGCGTGTCTAGCATTAATCTAAAGTGTCCATTTCAGCCCCAACAAAAAAGCCTTTGCATTCATATATAACAGTTTCATAACATTCGCTTGTCTCTACCCTCTTGCTACAACAAATACTCCCTAGGAGTACCTAATCACAGCTGCACATCCGAAAGAAAGTCTATAATTAGGTTTGGCTTATATTCAAATTTTGAACCCTATCTCTTGCTTTGTTCTTGGTGGAGCCCATTCAGAATAGTATTATTAGAATCCTACCCTATTGGTGCTGATGATATTCTAGAAACAATAAGTGCTGTGAACCCACATAAAAGTTCGCCCACATAAAAGTTCGATTGCATTAATGGCATACAATCTCAGAAAAAAATTATTTTAATAATAGCAAAGAATATGATCACATGAGTCCTAATTAACGTTTCGAACAGCCCACTGTCAGTCCTCTTCATGGTCATCCAAATGCCATGTCCCATCATCAGCTTGCACCATCCCCTTGTTCTTCTCCCGCCACCATGAAGACGGCACACGATACTCATCCTTCAAAGCACCAACCTCCTTGTTTATGAGAGCAATGTCACGCTCCACCTCAAGCTTGAAACCCCCGCCCATCCCTTGTGTACCTGCAACCCCGTGCATGTAGACAGGCTGGTTGTGAAAACTAGCAAACGGATTCAAATACGGTGATTTTCGAGTATCAATTAACAGCTCGACGCCAACGTCGACGTAATTGTTTAAGGGGTAGTCAGGCACATTGTCGGGAGCATTCCGAACGCGTAGCTGCCGTACATTTTCCAAGGCGGAGAAGGCAAGCTTGAAATCTGCGTCCCCCACACGAGGGCTGGCGGTGACGATGGCCGTGACGAGGCAGGGCTTGTCAGGCTCGCTCGTGGGCTTGTTGTAGCCGTTGGCAACGATGTCAGTCGCGTTGATGGTGGCAATCGCTGAGCCCATGCTGTGGCCCGATATGGTTATACTTATCTCCTCGTCCTTGTATTTATCAACTAATCTCCTTATCTCACTCAACACCTAGGAAGAACATTGATCACAAGGATATCATTAATTAGTTTGGAATTGGAGTGATTTCGAAATTTTCAAATTTATTTTTTATTTTGTTCTAATTTTCAAAATAAAAAAGAGGGCTCATTTACATGCCTCGTGTTTTTTATTTTTCAAGAGTCGGAATAAAATACTAAATATATTTCAGAAAATTTCATACTATAAGATGATGCAAATAAAACCTACATATGTTTTTTTTTAAAAAAAGAAAAAGTCTAGAAAATATAAATATATATTTTCAGGTCGACCATAAAAGGGACATTGATACTATATGGCAGCTGCAAACTTCCTATCTACGTTTGGCCAGAAAATATATATTTATTTTAAAATTTTTTTTATACATATGTAGCCCTATTGCCGGTGGTACGGGATCGAGTTCCCCATAAAAGATAGGGTAATGATCGAATATATTTATGCAGGTGAAAGCTATTAATTTTTAAATTTTAAAAATTATTCAAAAATTCAAAAATAATAAATTCCTATATATATAGATTACATGTGAGATCTTATAAAAATAAAAAAATAAAAATAAAACTCAAACCATACGAATGTATGGAGGTTTCAACACATACGTTTGCACTGGATCATTATCCAAAGATCGCAGCCCTTTGTTAATTGCATGTATTAATATTTATTGAAAATTTACCTGCTCTCTGGCACTAGTCTGGCTGTGAGTGGAACCCGGTTTGGCGGATGTGTAGATGGACAGAAAACCTTCGTGCACTTTGGGATCGGTGGCTCCACCTCCAGACGCAGCAGCACCGAGAATTTCAGAAGCTGAAACCAAGTCCAGCTCCATGCAGTCGATCATTTCCGAGCCCAGAACTGTGCCTCGCCATGCCACGACTATGTCTCTCCTTCCCAAGGCCACCTTCCCCTCGTCCGTGGCCACCGCCACGTATCCAATCCAACTCGACTCCACCATCGTCCATTCTATGAATTTGACCTTGGACGACCCGTAGATGAATCTGGTCACTTCGTATCTGAAGGGATTCCCCTTCACAAGTCCCACCCGGTCGAAGAAGTTGGCCCTCGAGTACCGGCTCAGTCCGTAGTTCTTCGATTCCTTAACGTTGTTGAAGGCATCGCCGATCGCCTCTACCAAGTCGCCGTAGATGAGGATGCTCCTTCTCAGATCGATGTCCAGAGGATCGATCAGGTTTGCCCAGTGATCAATGCCAGCCACCTCCTTCCACCGCTCAGCAATGTTTCCTGCCATCGATGTTGCTCGTAGCACTTGTTCCAACCATTCGTCTGATTATTAATTAATTAACCCAAAGTAAACACCAAAAACATGGAATCAAGCAACACGAAAATCAGCAGCACAAGTCTTATTTGTTCACAACTATGAAATAAATGGGTAACGTTCATATGCAACCGGCTGTATAGAGACTCCATGCAATAAGTGGATTTATATGTTAGATGATGTTCTAATTAGGTATGATCCATTAATTTTTTATTTTTAAAAATTCACATATATTAAAAAATTATATCGGTAATGTTTTTATTTGAAAATTTAACCATTATCTGTTCAGTTCTAAATAAAAAAAAGAACTTTTAGAATACGGGTGTAATTGAGAAGTGAGAAAATTGTTAGAAGAAAATTTTTTAAAATAAAAGCTTTTAAAATGGAAAAAAATGATGAAATATGATTGAGATAATAATTGAAAAATAAAATAATTATATAAAAATTACAAAAGAATGATTGAAAAGTAGGTAATTGTATAAAAAATGATGAAACGATTAAAAAATAGAATTAAGTAAAGAGTGAAAAGTGTTGTGTAAACAAACACACCCTATATATAAGTTTTCAATGAAATCGAAATTTAAATTATGAATGAATATATCTAATGAATATTGTAAAAGGATTGAATCTAATAAAAATTTAAAAATAAACAATTACATCACATCAAGAAAAATCAATGTATGCAACAACAAACATTTTACTAACAAGTAGCTATATGTAGTTGATGATATAGCCAAATGATTTTTTCAGATACCGGTCTAAAAACATATTTTATTTTATTTTTGAAATTTTTTTTAAAACATGTTAATATAGTTGTTTTAAATCTATAAATTAAGTTTTAACATTTTTAGATATGAGCATGTATTTATTTTGAATTTTTAAAAATAGGGAGCATCTAATTCATTTTAAAATTTTAAAATGACTTAGATACTCCCTATTTTAAAAAATTCAAAATAAATATATACACACATCTAAAATGGTAAAACTTAATTTATAAATTAAAAACGACTATATTAACATGTTTATGAATAAATTTCAAAAAATATATATTTTTGGACCGGTATGTGATCTAAAAAAATCGCTGCTCGATAATATATACCTAAATACAACAACTGGGTGAATATGTACATAAAATTTGGCTACGTATTTGCATACTGTAATATACACATCAAATGCTTATTCATTGCATATAAAAACTATATATAACAAATATTTCTACTTATAATGTTATATACATTACATTGTTATTTACTGTATAAAAACTGTTGCCTAAAAATGGTTAATAATTGTATAAAAATCTGCGTTACCTCCATAAAAATGGATAATCGACCTTGGGGTTGGACCTCAGAAAGATTTATTAATATGGGCAAGAAGGGCCTATTTAATTTGGAGGATTCAGTGGACCATGCCCATCAAGAATTTTGATCCAGATTGAGAAATCGAATCACATAGCGCCCAAAAGCTGTCCACATCTACAAGGTCTTCATGGGTCTGAATCTTCGGGGAGTGAGACCGGAAGAACTTCTGTAAAGAAACAGGGATCTTAACGAGAACAAAAGCGATGCTCTGTACCTTCTTCTAACGGATTGAGAGCGCGCCGAGTTGCAGCAGCAACGACGATTCCCCATCTTTACTAGGCATCTCCATCTAATAATGGCCAGCTCCGATGCTGATGAGCAAAAAACAATCGACTAGTGGAAACTTACCGCCACGATGGAGGGAAGTTTTCCTCGCTATGGATATAGAAGGTTGCGTTGGTGATTTTCCTTACCCAGTGGATTCCTCTTTCGTTTGTAATTTTCTATTTCTTTTTTTTTTTTTAATTTCAAATTTAGAAATGGAAAATGCTTATATCTTGGTATCTTGGCTTCTTTTCTAGCCATTCAAACCATCCGCTATTCAAGGAATTTATCCTTGCGACTCGTTCGGTCGTTCCCAATGCTTTTGTCTAATGCTACGTTGGCTGATCCATTCCATGGGTGCACGTGCAGCAGCCTAATTTCTAGCTTTGGGGCCCAGCGGAAGAACGGGTGGCAAGAGGCCAGGGAATTTTTCTTTTTCTTTAGGATGGATAGAGTCATATAGATATATCAGTATGGTCGGCTGGGGCAGGTGTGGATGTTTCTCATCCTGACCTTTTGTAGGGTATCGCTAGCTGTATTTGATGACCTTTAGGGCGTATTCGGCTATTCAAGATTTGGAATTCTGTTCTGGATTATTTTGAATTTTTTCTCCCTTAATATATTATACATGCGTATGTATGTATGTATATATATCCATAACAACATTACTTTCCATCTTCTAATATCTTATTTTTTTCTGCTTATAACTATAATTTTCATACCACAATATAACGTGAAAAAATCTAACGTAGCAACGCTATCTCCAATTTTATTCCAATCCCCCTAAGTACCTTCCCCTTGCTTCCTTTTGGAGGATCCCACGGGCATCACTTGCATGCATGGAATCATGTCTCCTGCAAAGCTGTAAACTAATGTCCAAACACTAACAATTTCATCAAATAATAACCCACACTTACGTGCACCATGAAAGCCTCGCAACTTTTGGATCTTTGTAGATTTCTCGTCATTAAAACTTGTATGATTGTGGCGCATAAGGCCTTAAATCACATCTCAAAGATTACGGATCCTAGAACGAATAGAAGAGACTAGAAAGTGAAAATTGATATTAAGAAAGTAAAATAGAAATGGAAAAATATGTAAGTATTATATATTATGAAATGAGATATTGTAAGGATAATAAGAAAAATACTATTAAAATTTAAAAAATGTTAATCCAATTGGATCATCACAAAGACATTATACATCGACTTTAATGGGGTCAAAGTTCAGGCTTCAGACCAATTTGTTGTTATGTTGTTGGCTATAGTATTAAAAAAGAAATATTTGCATTTGTTCTTCCAATTTTGATCATTGGGCCGGAACCAAAAAAGTGTGCGAAATAGTTTCATTCCAGGAAATTTTCGCTAATTAATTATGGTCCCTTCCATACAGCTTTATTACTGCGGATTCAGTTGGCGCAGACCCTCATATATGATAGTCGACCAATGTTACTCCCTGGCCAAACTACGACTATTTAATAGTAAATCTAAATTTCTCAAATTTTGTCTTATGCATATTGCGTAGTTCTCAAAGATTTCAATTTAGAATAAATTTCCGAATTTGCTCAAACGGATACTGAAAAACACATTGGAGTAAATTTAATTAAATCATGTTATAAATATTTTGAAAAATTAAATCATGTTAATTAGCGGGCTCAAACCAAGGGGGCAATTACATGTACGAAGCACAACTTTTTTGAAAACTTCACCATATAACGCTGTATGCAGCCAAATTTTGACAGCATATAATGTATACCCAACTATTTTTCAAAAATGTCTTTGTTTAATTTAATTTGATTGTATATAATATCATATAAAACAGTTTGTTTGGCTGTAAATACTATTAAGAGTTAACCGTAAATATTTTTAAGTTGGTTGTGTCTTGTTTTAGTGTACTTGAATCGGCGTTTTCTTGCAGTACCCATTAGATGGACGGTCTAGATTTAATTGCCAGCAAGGTAGCAACAGAACCTAACCTTGAGGAGCCAATCGGATGCACTTTTTTGTTTTCCTCCCGACCCCATCCCCAAGTCGAATATCTTTTTTGCTAGTGTCCAAAAGTCGAGCAGCACGTTAACCTAAAGATGGAGTGGTTAACCAATATATCTCCATCAAATATATATATATATAGATCCGACCCTATGCAGTCCATTCTAAAATGTACCTCACACATATTAGATTATAATGAAGTTTTATACAATCATTTATCCATATATAAATCATACTTGAGACGGTTTAGATGTTGTAAAAACCACTTTAAACTTGATATTTACATTAAACTATTTTATTACGTTGATTTTGCACCATTTTAAAATGGGGATTACACACATGTTGGATTTGGATAAAAATTTATATGCTAATAAAATGAACAATTCTAAATATAATGGGTGAGGTGGATTTTCTATTTATGATCAAGTGAAGCCCACAGTGCATGGACTACACGGTGCAGTCGCATCCGCTGAATTAATTCTTATATATATATATATATATATATATTTGGAGTGGTTAAATAAACCAGTTGTCCGAAGAAAACAACGTTTTGTCTCCATCTGTTATACTTTGTAAGGTAATCCAAAAACTCATGCATGCTCTATTATCGGATTTGACACCTTCGCAGTCTTTATGTGGTCCACATTAGCCCGAGGATTACCTCTCATTCCATCCTATTATTTCTCGTCATGCAAGGAGCGCGTGACTTTGCGATATAGCCATGTTCAGAAGCCAAAAAAGGACTTTATATAATGAGGATTTCTATGTTGTAAATTAGTAGATAAACAACTCGCAAGCAGAAAAATTATAAATACAAAGACATGGGATTTGATAAAGGAAAACAAAATAAATATACATGGGGATATACCAAAGTGCAGCCAACTGTACCCTAAATTAGGATGTAGTTGTCGTAAATGGGCCCTACATTCATGATTAAATCAAAATTTTATTGAGTCTATGGTTTAAAGTTATTTGGTTTTTTGTTTGGGTTAAAGTTATTTGTTTTATCATATTGTGAAAAATTATTTCAATTAAAGTCCTGAATAAGCCATGCATACTTAAAAATAGAGTTTTTGAAAAGTATACTTAGATCTATTAAAAAATATTACAATAATTTACAGAATTTTCACTTATCTACATAGAATTGATTGAATTGATGTCTTTGACATTGATATAAATTAAATAATTTTATCATATCAATTCTGCACCTTTATTATATGAGATCATGCATAAATTACATTTTGATGAAACTTAGTATTTTAATTAAATAAATTTCTACTTCTCAAAAAATTAAATAAATTTCTAACTGTAATGACTCAGCTAAATTCTTATTTTATCATTGAGCGAATTCCATTTGCAACCAACTACATACCGAACATATATGAATTATAGTCTATGCAACCCATTTTTGTACCAAAATAAATTGGTAGTATAGGCTAGTTTAGTCCATGTCTTGATAATTCTGCCGAATTAATCTATCTAGTTGTTTTATCATCATATATTTAGTTAAGTGAACAACAATCACTGTAGCTCATTACTTGCAGTATTCTCAAATTTAAGAATTAATTAAAAGAAATTTTAAATCTATTAAAAATTATTTATTATAAGGACACAAAAGGTTCTAATTCCCTATTTAAACCACCTACAATATTCAGCATAATTAAAATGATAATTCTACACGATTTCGTTGCATTCTCAAATTTTGATGTACAGATCTTGATTTTTTTAACTGTCTATATGTTTTTTATACACTTTTACAAGACTCGACCTACGCACCATTTAATATAATTTTTGTTATTTTAAGAAAATAAATAGTATTGAATGTACTGGCCGAATATATTTGGCAAAATCATCAAGGGCTCAAATACATCACGTCCTACCCATACAGATGGATGATGAAATTATGACACATAAAGAACTATAAAAATAAGGAATTAAATCAGTGAGTGAAAAAAACGAGAAGAAGAAGAAGAGAGAGATGGGTTCTGCACCCTTGAGCAAAATACTTGTTTACAATTAAGACCAGGTGTTCGGTACTATTTGCGGCCTTGCCAGCGGCCCGGCTGAGGTATATTGGACTCTTGAATTACGATTCGCTGTCTATGCCAAGCATAAAGCAGTAAAAGTACTCTGTCCGCGGCAAGCGAATTTGCTCCGAATCACCATAATCACTGCTACAGTCCACCGTATCAATGCCAAGCCCCTGAACACTGAAAAGAGCGAGGAATTGTCGTCATAGACGGAAAAAAGACAACTGGTTCACCTGGCTACACTGCAAGGACACGTTAGCCAGATGACCCAGACAGAGAATTGAGCCAGCCTTTTTTGCTGGACTAGAGAATATTCGTATCGACATCGGCTCATCACTTATGTGGCTACTGGCTACTGAATACCGTACGCGCATCTTCGTCTGTCCCAAGGAATGGACCAGGGTCGAGTGCTGGGAAGAGAAACAGAGGCCCGTTGCGCCGCTCCATTCATGAGCATTGAGCGCAGGCCAGCATCAGAATTAAATGTCTTAGCACACCGACGGACATTTCACGCTTTTCCTGCTGAGCGGCACCAAGTGATAACATAATAATCCAAGGTGTGCGAGTTTTTCGTATCTTGTTGTTAATTAGCTGACATTATCTCCTTCCATTTTTTGCTGTTTATCTTCAAATTTTCAATGTATGTCACCTTTGAAAATGGTGAGGTGCATACAAAACATGTACAAGATTATTGGACCACACCACATCATAAACGGAATGAAATTTTTTTACTGAAGTGGAAAAGAAATCAATAAAGAGTCAGGGGCATGCGGAATGCAACGATGCGGATGATACTCGGGCGATTTTTGAAGTCTCTCCCGCACTTCTGCGGCTGCTAGGTGCTCATCATGATACTTGGCACACACCAATTGAGAACGAAAGTACCAAACGTTTCGTTGAAGAAGGAAAATTCGACAGTGGAAAGATCACTAAAATAGGATAACACGCAGGCAGCAAAAGCTAGATGTGCTGGTTGGCTCCACTTGCCTGGGATAGATTTCGAAAGCTATGCGCACCAAAAGAACGTAGACGTGGCATGCCAAGATCATGCGCCAATGCTGCTTGTGCTCGAGGGCATCCTGCCCACGTGTGGTATCCATGCAACTCAACAGGGCGGTCCTCAAAATAATGGCATGCACGAAAAGGGTCGGTGGTCAAAAGTCAATCGGTTCAACGGTCCAGTCACTACGAAATTTGAAAGATTGGACACTTCAGTCACACATGGGATCTGAAGTGATCGTTTCATTTATACAATGCTTCGATCTACATACTTGCAATATTCAGTAATATTTTTGAGGTGCAATTTTGTTTTATTATGTGTACTCTAAGAAAAGAGTAATTGAGATAAATTTTTAGACCCAACTTCAAATTCTAAACCTTTAGCTTTTATCATCCAAGTAATAACTCTATAGATGAAACTTTTGTAAACTAACATAGGTATCCTCCAAACCACCCTAAATTAAGCATGGTAGTATAGAAAATCCGTGTGATCGAATATGACAGGAAAAAAAATATTTATCTTTTCAAATAGTTTGTGATAAGTTCAATACCTCAGGTACCTAAACCAACCTACATAGGTACTTTTGGCCATACCCAAAATTATTATTTGGTAATTTTAAATATCGAAATGGTTATTTTAGTGATTTAGATCTCTTATGACTGTTAATTGTTATTTTAATGATTTAGATTCTATTATGATTGTTATCATTTATGCATCTACATATTTAGCTGTATTTTTAGTTTGTACACATTCATTGTGATTTAATGACTATATCTTTGAAATATTAAACTTTCTCTCTTAATATTATTGTAATATGATGTTGTCGTTGTCAATTAATCAAAGAAAAAAATTGATATTGAAGTATAATTAAGGCAGAAATTATGTAATTGAGGTGTGAATATGATAGACGAAAATTGATATTGAAGTATAATTAAGGCAGGAATTATGTAATTGAGGTTTGAATATGATAGACGAAAAAGTGAATGAGAATGATCTAACCAAGCCCCTAGTTTGCCCTTATTTTAACTCATGACTATATGATCATAACCTTATATATTTTTACTAAAATATCCTTAGTTAAAATTTAGATTTAGATGAAAAAAATCTATTTACATGTGTTGTTACCAAAATACAATGTTATGAGAACGTATTATGGAAATCATTTTTCACATAAGAAATGAGAATAGAATTTTGGTTTTAGCTAAAAGTATTTTGTTAAATTTTGATAGAGGCGTCATATTTGGAATTAAAAGACATGAATGGTCATCTTGTCATTTTATAAATGTACTATTATATCAAAAGGGATAAAGCTCGTGGAAATACTTTCAATTAATCCTTTAGCAAACTTCGGTTTTGTTTAGGAATATAAATCTTGGTGAAATTTTTATGATGATATGGGAAGTGAAAATAAATATTTTGAAATGTTGTAAATAATATGATATGGTATGGTTAAATTTAAACTAAATAGAGTAACTAGAAGAAAAATGATTGAATTATATAGACGAAGTTTTAAAATATTATTAGATAATAAAAATATACAATGATTAATGGGAAAATGCACTTAAGAAAGAGGGAAACCATAGATGGAAGTTGCTAAACGTGTCCTCTTTAATTTTGTCAAAATTGGAGATAAAATTTTTTTATGAAAAGTTTTCGTGACAAAAGGTAAGTTGATTAAAAATGATGCAGTATGATAAAAATAATGATGAGGTATAAAAAAGAATAAAGTTAAAATAGATAGGTTATTTGTGTAGGCAATTGTATAGAAATAATTAAAAAGTAGAGTTTTTTTATAAGAAAATGTAAAAAATAATTTAAAATATGATAGTTATAAATACTGAATAGTTTTAAATTGAAAAATTTTTGTTGACAATTTTTGTGTTCAATTAAACACACTGACGAGTAAATCATCTTTGCTGCTAGCACGAAGATTGAAGTTTGAATGGAATTTTTCCATCACTCTTTTATTTCTCTAAATATATCGTGACAAAAGCAGAACGTTCTGATAATTTATATGCTAAGGAAGTGGACCGAGATGCGAGACCGCGAGAGCTGTTTTTTCGAGGGCTGCTTTTCATCTCACGCGAAAAGTACCACCGAGGCGAATTTGGATGGGGGCCAGCACTGTGCTAGCGTACCTCACCAAAAACAGATTTACAGGCCACCAAAGCAAAATAGATTTGTAAAAGTTTTTACTGGTATTCTTATTTTAAATCCATCTTAATTTATATTGCAATCACCCGATATTGTTACAATTCTTCTAGAAATTCTTATAATTTTGTTCTATTTTTTTAGGAAGAAGACCCAACCAAATATGCTCCCATTTAGTCCCATTGGAGGATGCTCCATATAAAGAAGATAATAAATGTACGTAGGAACTTATAAAACTTTTGGATGAAAAGTATTTTATATAAAGTTTTTAAATTGAAAGAAAATTATATGATATGATAAGGGTAATGACGAAAAGTAAAGTGAATAAAATTAAAATATATAGACTATTTATATGAATAATTATATAAAAATAATTGAAAATAAGATAGTGTGCACATGAAGATATGAATAAATGATTATAAAAATATAACAGTTATGAATAGTGAAAAGTTTTAGCTTAATGCTTTTTGTACATTGCCAAACACACCCAATAATGCCCCTACTAATATCGTGCTAAGATGCAATAAACTTACAACTATGCCATAGACGTGGTAGCTATAGAATTGTAAAAGTTATCATGTTACTTTTGAGTTTTGAGTACACCACCTAAAATGTTTTTACATATGGCGCGTGTTATGTATTTTCTGTAAAAATATCAATTTAAAAGCTTTTAATTTGAAATAATTTACTCTTTATAATTGTCTTATTTTATAAGAGATATTATCTTGTTAATTAAGGCTAAGTAAATGTTTTGCTTAACCCAACTCAAAAAATTCATTTAAAACACTTTTTTCTTTGTATACTTGTCTATCTAAGTATATCTAACATATTGACCAAGTTTTATCATTTTTGGATAAAAGTACATATTTTTTTGAATTTTTTAAATACAATGGTGTTTAAATATATTTATATACATAAACGCTTAAAAATCTCAAAATATATATATATTCGAAAATGATAAAATTTAGTTCATATATTAAATAAATTTAGATAAACAAGTGTATGATGAAAAAATAAAAAAATCTAGATAGATTTTTTCAGGTTGGCAAAGCAAGACATTTTCTTAACCCAAACTGTCAATATCATTTTTCATTTTATAATTATTTCTTCATTCAATCATTTTCCCATAATTACACATACAAATATTATATCTATTTCAACTTTATTATTTTCAGTCCTCATCATTTAATCTTATAATATCAAATTATTTTTTCATTTAAAAAATTTTTCACTAAAAACTTTTCATTCAAAACTTTTAATACATACTAAACACTTCCTTAAACTAATTATAGCAGTCAATTTACCAATTTCGCCAGCTATGCAAGACCATATTCTATGGGCCCACTATAGACAGACAATGAACTAGTACTGGACTGCCGTTGAAATGCTGATATTTACTCAGCGTTTCTAATTACCTATCAACGGTCGAATGACTCCTCCTTGAGGAGAATTATATTAAACTCACTACTTGGGGAGAGAATAAAACTTGGACGCTGATGGCGAGACTTGAACACCCAACTTACTCCAAATGAGGCTTATTGTCTACCACTAAGGTGAAGCCCTGGTGAGAACAAGGCGTTCAAAATGTGAAACTCGTGCATTTTAACAATTGAGCTACTGGATTGACAAGTTCTATATCCGCAAACCGCATTCGCGTCCACATTCGTTTTAGTTCGGCTGGGGCTCTTAGTAAAATAAAGATTTTATGGAGTGGGGCAATCCTTTTAGCCGGCATAAAAGATATATTTTTGAGTTTTTTTAGTTTTTCTTTAAAAACTTGTTAAATTAGGTATATTTAATTTATAAACTAAATTTTACTTTTTAGATACTGTAAGTATTTTTTAAAAAAGTTTTAAATACAGTGGTATTGTTGTAATCTCTCGTCTTTTGAAAATTATGCCAATACAACTGTGTTTAAAAATCTTTAAAAATATTTTATATATTTAAAAATTGATAAACTAAGTTATAGATTCAATATACCTAGCTTAACAAGTTTGTAAAGAAAAAACTAAAAAAATACCAAAAAATATATTTTTTAGGCTGGCCTAAGTTAATCATTTTCTTTTATGGAGAGGCAGGTGTGTTTAAGAAGTTATAAAATTTTGGAATGACAAATTTTAAAGTTTTTTTAAGAAGTGATAAAACCTTTGACAAAAAAAGTTGTGTAAAATTTTGTGAAATGCGATCAAATAATATGATGCGATAGGAGTAATGATAGGGAGTAAAAAATAAAGTTAAAATAAGTAGGTTAAATGTATAGGTAGTTGTATAGAAATTATTGAAAAAAATACTAGTTATCTAGGAAAAAATGAAAAAAAATTAAAAATAGAAGAGTTATGAAAAGCAAAAAGTTTTAATTGGAAATATTTTTTATGTAAACAAATACCTCATGTGTATTTTTGAAATAAAAAAGTCATATGATAGACCTAATGATGAGGAGAAAAAGATAAATTTAAAATAGAAAAATTAGTTGAATGAGTTGTTATATAAAAATAATTGAAGAATAGTATAGTTATATAAAAAAATGTGAATAAATAATTGAAAAATATGGTAGTTGTGACAAGAAAAAAAATTTTGATGTAGTTAAACATACTTGTAATTTTAATTTACTTTCTATATTAGCATTTTTTTTTAGAAAATAGTGTATTTTATTGCTAACAAAAAGAATTCATGTACACGTAGTTTACAATGTAGTCCGGTGGCTGACCTCCCCAGGATCGTTCGGCATCTGACATGGATAAAGCTGACTTAGCCAAGTACGTGCTGGCCCATTTTCATTTCTCAAAACATGGAGGAATTTTGCCTGTCTGAAGCGAGAAAGTATGAAAGTTAATATTCCGGATGATTTCCCCCAGTTGGTGAAAAAGTTGGACTTTTCTCATTTAAGAACTTCACTAAGAGCAGAGAATCGCTTTCGACTTTCAACGATTCCAATTGCAAATCAGTGCCCCATTCAATGCCAAGATTGCATGACATTGCCTCCAAGGACAAGGTTCCGCGCATCCCCCTTTTTTCCAACGTTTTTCTGCAACAAATAGGCCCCTGTTGTCCTTGATAATAGCCCCGAAACCCATCCGGTTGGTCACCACACAGATGCTACCATCAGCATTAATTTTTAGAGAGTTTGCCATTGGCTTGACCCATCGTGGGACCAGGTCGTTCAAGGGTAAGCCTGGACCAGCAACCCGCTGAGTAAAAAGAGCTGGTCATTAAAACATCTACACCAGGATAGGATGTTTGCAATTCCAGAATGGTTTCCTGAAAATCTGTTTTGGTTCCTTATGAACCAAGTGCGCCAACAGAAGAGAATGATAAGGGTAACATATCTGAGTTTTTTGTTCCCACCAGCCCCCTTATGATGCCCCCGATTGCATCTCTTGGTGTCCGTACACTCCAGTCCGGGACAATAAGTCTCCTTTGTTGTCTGATTGCATCGCAGTTGACAAACAGATGTCTTGCATCTTCAGCCTCGACGATGCAAAAGCACATGTTGGATTGACAGCCACACTCGACGATGCAAAAGCACATGTTGGATTGACAGCCACACCCCTTTGGATGAGGTTCATTTTTATCGGTATGAAATTTTTGAGTGTGTTTGTAAATGGATAAAACTTTTGATGAAAAGTTATAGGGATAAAAAGTTGTCAAATTATGTGATATGATAGGGGTAATAATGAGGAATAAATAAGATAAAGTTGAAATAGATAGGTTTATTGTGTTGGTAGTTGTGTAGAAATGATTGAAAAGTAGGATAGTTGTATAAAAAAATGTGAAGAAATGATTAAAAAAATAAGATAGTTGTAGAGAGTGAAAAATTTTAAGTTGACAACTTTTTATTGTTAACAAATACTTCGATTTTGTTAGTAAGTTACCAACACCATAGTTGTTTGAAGACAAGCTTTTCATGATTCAATTGAGCCATTGCTCTCACCGAGGGCCCTATAAAGGATAGATTGTCAGATAATAAAAGTAGATAATAAAAGTCGATATGTAGATTTGACGGAGAAGACATCGTTAGGCTCAACATTCCAGTACCCCACTCGTCGGTTCTGTTTTCCTCGGGTATTGGAGAATGACATATGGCTAGTTCCCCTGCCATTAAGATGATCTTATCCTTGTCCCAACCACAATTCCTTCCATCAAAAAACACTACAAACTCTCGCCTCATTAAAAATATCCTTAGGTAGTAGATTACCTTTGGAAATTTGATTCTTTTGAGCCTCGCCTCATTAAAAATATCCTTAGGTAGTAGACTGCATTTGGAAATTTGATTCTTGGCCCAAATGTCATGGAAAAAAAAGGGCACATTTGCCATTTCTAATTTGCCACTTACCCCCCAACTGCAAACCTTCTAGAATTGAGGAAATTTCTCCATACAAATGAATCTCCAAGTCTCATTTTAGAGACCTAAAAACTGCTCTTTCGAGGATATTTTGCTGTGAGAATCCTTCAACAAAGTGATTTTGGATTAGTAATAATTCTCCATGCTTTCTTTGCAAGAATAGTCAAATTAAAGAAGACTAAATCTCTGAAGCCCATTACCCTAACCGCCTTAGGTTTGTTCATTTTTGTCCAAGCTATCCATCTAATCTTCCCTTTTCCTTCATTCTTACCCCACAAAAACCTACTTATTATATCACTCGTTTCTTTGTATAATCCCTTTAGAAGAAGGAATATACTCATCGAATAACATGAGCAATTTATCCATTCAAATAGAAATTTCAGTAGCATCAAGCCCTGTACCATATAGCCAAACGAACGAAGGATGACTAAGGACAGCCACTTCACAACTTGAATATTGCACCGAAATAGTTCATAGAACCCTTTTAATTTTTTAAAATATTTATGATTAAGAGAATATGCCTCTGACATAATAGTTTCTCACCTGGGTAAAACACTCTCACGTCTGGGTATCAAATTTAGTTGACCGAAAATCACCATTAAGCGATAGGCTTTGGCTCCCTAAAAAAAACTAATATGATCAATATAAAATATAATCATTTATTATATTTAACACCGTTCATTTAGTTATGAGACCAAGTTCCATTCAAATCAAGTGTGTAGGCATGTTGGTGTAAATTAGGGAAGATAAATTAGAATGTAATTATATTTTATAGAAGAGGAACGATCTTTTACAACCGGACCGGAATTTCCGACCGGTCAAAAAATATATATTTTTTTTGTTTTTTTTTTGAAAATTTTTTTTATAAACATGTTAATCTAGTTATATTTAATCTATAAACCAAGTTTTACCATTTTTGA
>JAXCLR010000001.1:91110528-91126996 GCA_035584095.1 Annona squamosa | reverse complement strand
AAAACCCCTCCGCATCCCAAACAAGATAATCCCAACCGTCTCTCTTCCTGTTCCTCATCTTCTTCCTCCTCTTCCTCCCATAAATCTCTTCCTCTGCCTGTTCCCCCGTCTCCTCCGCCGCATGCTTCTCCTACTCCAACCAAGACCATCTTTTCCCGCTCCTTTGGCGTCTACTTCCCCCGCTCCCCCCAAGTGCAGCCCCGCCCGCCCGACGTTATCGACCTCGTCCGCCTCGTCGACGAGCTTCGTGAGAAGGAGTCTCGCCTCAGGACGGAGCTCATCGAGCAGAAGCTGCTGAAAGAGACGGTAAAGATCGTGCCTTTTCTCGAATCTGAGATTAGTTCCAAGAATGCGGAGATTGCTCTGTCAGAGAAGAGGATCGAGAGCTTGGAAGAGGAGAATACGAGTCTCAGGCGGGAGATTGACTGCTTGAAGGACAGGATTGAGAGGGAGGGGTCGCAGAATGAGAAGAAGGTGAAAGAGATGGAAGACGAGATTGCAGAGCTAAAGAAGGAGTTGGAATTGAAGATGCACATTGCGGAGAAGAAAGAAAGCTCGTGGATGGATGAGCTTCGGTGTTCGACTCTGCTGAATGGATCGATGAAAAACGTCGAATCGAGAGACATTGATTCGATACCGGAGAAGCAAAAGGCGGAGATTCCAGAGCAGACAGGCAAAGACGAGGAAGCATGCTGTAGTCCGGAGATGACGAAATCGAATGTGCTGAGAGTTCCAAAACCTCCTCCGCTCCCTTCCTTTTCCTCTTCTTCTTCATCTGCAGTCAAGACCACCAGAAACAGAGCATCGTCGGAAAATGCCGGCACAGCGGAGCCTCTAGTGCTCTTGCCTAGGATTCCAAGCGAAGGAGGTACGGTTCCTCCGCCACCTCCGCTACCTCCAACGAGATTCCTGAATGCCAGCACGGCGAAGGTGAGGCGAGTGCCGGAAGTTGTGGAGCTTTACCATTCCCTCATGCGTAGGGACTCAAGGAAGGAGTCCTACGCCGTAGTGACAGACGCACAACCGGCGGCGAGCGCAAGGGACATGATCGGGGAAATCGAGAATCGTTCGGCTTATCTCCTCGCTGTAATTCTCTACCACCTCCCTCTCCATCACAGATTCTCTACATTAGGAAAATTTACGGCACTGCCATTAGGGGAGGTCGTTTCGGGACCATCACCAGGGTGGAAGCGGCCTTTGCTGTGGCAGCTACGTGGCTGTTCTGTTCAGTCACTTGGGGCACAGCTGTCTGTAGGTGACATTGCCTGAGGCTTTGGATTGGGGATGTCGCGGGGCCCAAAACTGCCGTGGGCATTGGGTCGTTCGTTGGCTGTTCTTATGGCTATGAAGCTGTATTGCCGTATTTGCTTTTACCTCAAGCCGTTCGCACAGCATTGTGGAATGGAGATGCGAGGCGTGTAGCCTTTGGACTTGCATTTGACAGTTTTCAGCTCTAATTTCCAAAATAATAATAATAATAAAGTAAAAAAAAATCATAGAATTATGCTTCTTTGACTTGTTTCTCTGTTTCTGGTCAATGAAACATCTTTAGTTGTGCACAGATCAAAACCGACGTGGAAACACAAGGAGATTTGATTCGGTTCCTGATCAAGGAAGTGCAGAATGCAGCGTTCTCTAATATCGAGGACCTGGTGGCCTTTGTCAAGTGGCTTGATGATGAACTATCTTCTCTGGTACTTTGATTCTTTGAAGTCCTTGCGAAATTGCTCTTTGCAATTTGCCCCCAAGATGCTTACAAAGGTATTTGCTGGCCATGCCAGGTGGACGAGCGAGCAGTTCTGAAGCACTTCGACTGGCCAGAGCACAAGGCGGACGCAATGCGGGAGGCTGCTTTCGATTACTGTGATCTGAAGAAGCTCGAGTGTGAAGCCTCGTCCTTCAGCGACAACATGCGCCAGCCGTGCGGCCCTGCTCTCAAGAAAATGCAGGCCTTGTTGGAAAGGTAAGTAACAGCACAATCGTTAGTTAATTCTTCCATATTTGCTAAGTTCCTGGAATTTATGTTCTAATGAAGAAAGGCCTGTGAAGAGGGAAACAGAAATTTTCATCCATCAGCCAATTATGATCTTATCTGAATCCCAACAAAAAATGAGAGGGACTAAGCCCATCGCTAGCCTATCATTGCTAGCGCCAGCAATTCTCTTCTCTGAGTGAGGGAGCAAATGAGTTGCTAACGTTGGAGCATGTTTTGTTTTATGAGTTGGCAATACAGATTGGAACATGGGGTGTACAATCTGTCCTGCAAGAGAGAAGCTGCGACTAAGCGATACAGAGGTCTCCAGATTCCCTGGGATTGGATGCTTGAAACAGGATATGTTGGCCAGGTAATCTCTAATTTGCCTTACAATTTTTCTCATTTCCAAGTGAGGAATTTGGCACGGTTTTATTAGATATTCTATGTTCCCTTCCAGCCTTTTGGTCTTCCACCGCCCAGTGCTTGTAGTTTAATAATCGGTAGGAAGTAGATTCGTTTGACCTTTGAGAAAGAACGGATTTTTAAAGATTTCATAGAGAAATAGACAACTACGCAACGCATGCCTGCATAGTGCACACTGAGATGCCTGACGGCCCTGACCTTGCAAGCAGCAAATCCTAGGTCACTCACGCCTATTTTGGGTTCTGTCCTGATACCCCGTAGGACACGCGTCTAGAGATCCGATACGCAGCAAATACATCACAGTTCTAGAACATATAAAAACTATTTGTTCGATGCCGCCAACGTGTTTTGTGTCGCTTGAAAAATGGGTGTGCCCTCCAAAGCATTGTTGCTTGGGAAATCGGCCCCCTTCCGCCAGTCATGGCGCTTGATACGATCCATCCAGGGTCTATTTCATTAGCACTGCTAATGTAATTTGTAGATTTTAAATGCTAAGGCAGTTTCAATCAGAGGCGTATTTATTGCACATGATAGCATCCTAGAGTGGCATGTGGTCCAACAGCTGTATAGACGCATTTTAATTTCCCTCTTTGCTGAAGGTAACTCTTCCCTGTTTGCCTGCCCCAATTAAGGCGATAGCGAGGGCATAAATTCATAAAAACAAATAATATTTTACAAAAATGCAAATAATACTTACGAAATTAAAATTGCTATGGATATAGGTGTCTAAACATGACATAAATAAAAATTAACTTTTTTCTTTACACGTTGGAGAAGCTTTAACCTCTTTTGCAGAAAAAGATACACTTGCAGAATATGATTCTATGCATCTACTTGTTGTCGACCTCTCCCGCGGCAGGGGTATGACTCGGGAAGCGCCTGACCAGTTGGAAAATGATTTGGTGGAAATTTTTTTAAAAAATAAATAGTGTAATTATCAGAAATGAAGTACGGTGTATAGAAAGAGATTTGAAAAAGTGGCGGGAAAGATATGTGGAAAATGGAAATGTAGATTAAAAAAAAAAAAATTTCTGTTTTACCTACTTCGAGACGCTGCTTAGATCACAGTTGATGATGCACTAGTTACTCAGTGACGTGGAAACTTGTAATAGCTAAATCTATGCGAAGCACGTTGTGAATGCGTTATCTTTGATGACCCACCCACCAAAATTCTGCGTTCGCAGATAAAGCTGGCATCTGTTAAATTGGCATCGAAGTTCATGAAAAGAGTATCTACCAAGTTGGACGCTGCTGATGCAGGCCCCGAAGAGGAAGAAGTGATGCTACAGGGCGTCCGATTTGCGTTTCGAGTGCATCAGGTCTTTTTATTCACCTTCAAGAATCTGCTCATGATCGAGGGTTAAATAAACTATTTGGCACGTTTTACTAAGTGTGCTTCTTCCCTTGATAATTGGCAGTTTGCAGGAGGCTTTGATGTCGAAACGATGAGGGCATTTCAGGAGCTAAGAAACAAAGCACGATCTTGTCGCCTTCAGTTCCAAAATAAGCAGCAACACAAGTTTATTTGCCGCTCCACGTCTTGCTAACCTCTGACAAAATGCTGCATGTTCGGCAGTGGCTCTTTTTGTAAAGATGCATTACCATGCCGTTCTTCGGTTTTCCTTTCTTCTTTTGAGGAATGCGTCATTTCAGGTCATTACAAAATGTCTTCTACCATGATCAAGCAACTTTTGTCCCGACAGTTGCAAAAAACAAACACCGGATATATTATTAATATGTTGCATATAATTTTTCAAGCTCAGCATCCTTCGGAGATTCTAATCCTTCTTGGTAGGTTCTGGACCAACCACTGGATCTTTAGCAGTCTTAGCTAAGTCTACTACCGTCCCTCCAACAGTTCCAAGTATGCCTTCTTCCTGCACTTTCTTCTCACTGTGGCTTCGTATTTCCTTGGTGGTTTCGCCTTGTTCGGTTTCCTGCACGATCGCGTCAAACCTTGTTCTGCAGGACTGTTAAAAAAGTGTTGACTGCAGAGTTGAACACCAATAATACCTAAAAACAATTAAAACCACGAACTCCGACACAATACAACGAAAAGTTGCTGCTATTGTGGAGTAAAGGTTGGACGCTCCGGTGTGTCAATGTGCTGAAGGATGCCAGCGGTCGGCTGTATTAGAAATTGCGCAAATATATAAAAGTAATTCAAGCATGTCCAGATTATGAACTGGCGGAAAAAGCGTAATTCTGTGTTGATGGAGGAAAATTCTAGTCGTATTTGAAACAGAAAAACCGTAAGCAGATAAGCGGATCGTAACCAACCATCCTACCTCCAACTCAGATGCATTGTTGCTGATGCTAATCAACAGCCGTTTCTGTGGCATCCTTAGCCTCCCCTGCTTTCTGACCTCCGCTCACTTTTGCAGCCTTCACCTCCGAAGCTTTCTGGCTAGCATACTCCAATGGGCTCTGGCCAGTGCTCTCCGCAGCATCCTTGACTTCCACTGTTTTCATGTAATCCATTGCATCACGATAAGTGCGAACTGTCACGTCCTTCACTTGTTTCGCCTTATCCAAAGCCAATTCCTTATCCTGTTCAGCTGCCCTATTTGCGATGTCCGCAATTTTCACATCACTGGCTTTCGTAGATTCGTCTTGTGCAGCTGATTGCTTCGTTTTCTCAGAGCGTTCCTGTGCTCTGGCGTGGGGGCTAGATGTTTTCGGCCACGAGCTCTCGTGTTGTGGGTGGTTTTTGACGAGAGGAAATGCAGAAATTGACATGGTCAGATTTATGCTCGCCATGATTTTGATGGCTTTTTTAATTTTTTTGGAAGGGTATGATTTTGATGAACTTGACATCTGTTGCAGGCTTCCTAACAACGTTGTCGTCTTGGTGGAGCTCAAGACGTGACTCAGCATTCCTCGTAGCAGCTTGAGAAAGCTACTGGACACTGGGCCACTGCCTTCGCTGTGATCTTGCCACGTAAATTTTCTAAAGATGGAAACTTAGATACCCTGGCCTGGCAGGGTAGTTGATTGGTCTTGGGTGATTTAGGCTGTGACACGTTTTCAATCTGTGTGGCATGCAGCGGCATGGACTTGTGAATATTCTTCTGTTGTTACAAGTGTTCACCCATTCAAGTCAGAAACCTTAATTGTCTCCACCCGGCTAATATTCCTATTTCCTAGACATATACAAGTTTTGGACCGTATTGATCGCTTGACGTCTAAAAATCACGCCACACTTACATCCATAGGAGGGTTATGCGAAAAACACCAAACGGAGAAATGGACTGAAAGACACGAACATTTCAGCCTTCAAGTCCAGACCAGCCCACTGAACTTGATTGTGATCATACCATTTCTATACACGTTTATTCTGCACCATCTGAACATGCCGAAAGGCATAACGATTCTTTCAATCAAAAGAAAAGGACAAAAAAAAAAAAAGAAGCATAACGATGCAAATTCACCCTAAAGCATTATGAACTGGCCCAGCAGATTTTTGGGGGCGGATCATGGTTTTCACAATTTTCAGATAAGACGTTGGTTGGTGGAGGCGAACAGAACTTACCTTTTAAGGATAGTAGACGGCTCAGTTGGGAATCTGTTAAAGGGTTGCGGGGCTTGCAATTTGGGACTCAAGGTCATCCGGGATTCGACCCTACTTGCTTTTGCTAGGCAAGGCAATCACTTCGCTGATTTACTATTAGAATGTTTGACTTTATTTTTCTAAAAAAGCACGATCCCGGTAGCTCAAGTCAAGTAATGATTTACTTAGTACAAACTAATAAATTTATTTGTTAAATTTTTTTTTTGCTTTTTCTTTCATAAACTTATAAGTTAGATGCATTTAATGTATAAATTAAATATTACCATTTTCGGATAGATGTATATTTTTTTTAAAAAAATTAAATTTATGAGGTATTTTATCCATTTTTAATAGTCAACAATTACTAAAATAATCCAGTATTAAAAATCTAAGAAATATATAGACACATCTCTAAAATTGATAACACTTGATTTATATATTAAATTTCGATGAATGATCCTGTCGGTTCAAGCTAAGCAAATGTCTTGCTTTGCCTATTTCAAAAAACTTATTTACAATATTTTTTATTTTCATGCACTTGTTTATCTAAGTATATTTAATATATAAACCAAGTTTTACCATTTTTAAATATTTGTATATTTTTTTGATATTTTTAAACATCCATGTGTATATATATATATTTAAAATACTCATATCTTTAAAGAAATTTAAAAATATATACACATATAAAAAATGGTAAAACTTAATTTATATATTAAACAAGTGTATGAAGAGAAAAAAAATAAAATAAACGAGTTTTTTGAGATATGCTAAAGCCTACGAGAAACATAACCAAATTAACAGGATAATTCATCATTAAATATAACTAGATTAAAAATTTACGGAAAAAGCAAAAATAAATTTTTTGAATAGGTTTTCTAAACTAAGCTAAGTAAGTCATTAATTAGCTTGAGTTAACAACATCATGCCTCGTTTTTAAAAGGGCAAGGTGGGTAAACCTTGACTTGACCCAACCCAACCTATATATATATATATGTTTTTATAAAATATGAGTATCTTAAAGTAAAGATCTTATTTCTAATTCTAATCATTACAATTTACTTTAGCTTAATTTGTTAATAAAATTTTACTAGTCAACCATCTATTTAGTCGGGAAAAATGAGGGTGAGAAGGAAGGGGGAATTTGGAGGAAATTTTAAAAAATAAGAAAGTTGTAAAAGCGCAACCAGGGTTGGGTTATACTGTATTCTAAATTTCTAATGAACTCCAACCCAAACTCTATTAAGATTTCGTTTATGGTGAATTCATATATGCCTAACATATTTAAATATACAAATTATTTATATATAATTTTGGCTTCATCTTTAATGAATAATACTTAAAATAATGAAACCATAAGAAAAAATTAATGCATCATTTACTTAAGATTATTAAAAAATAATCATTTTAGAATAAATTTTTTACGGGGACGTTGCTATGAAACCCCTCCATTTTAAAAATCTTGATGGTTGATAGAACATCTACTTTATCCATTATATTTAACATTATTTATAGTATCTTGAAAATTTCTTTATTTTTTTAATTTTACTGTATATGGGTCTCACATATAAATATGTAAAATCAACATAATAAAATGGTTAAATATTAAAATATCAACTTTAAAGTAATTTTTTTAAAATTAAACAATCTAAAATATCAATAATATATAGATAAATGATCCTATAAAGTATTATTATATTTTAATACATGTGTGAATAGATCTAAGCGTTTTTCATAATTTACACATGAATGTACTTATTTTTAAGTAAATTTGGCCTATTTACATATTGGATTGAGATGAAACTTAGTTTCTTAGCTAAACAAATGGTGCTAAATATAATGAATATATTAGATTTTTCATCAATGATCAACATGTCAAAAATGAAAAGAATTTAACGAAATCACTTTAATAAAATCCAATTTCATAAAAGTATTCTTGATATTTTTAATGTTTAATGCATTTATTAATTAAAAATATATATTAAGAATATGTAGTAAACATATAAAAGTGCATATGTGTTTTTACAAAAGAATATTTTAGAAATATATAAAATAACATCAAGTTAGATTGTACCAAGTTTAGGTTCTTTCCCAACCCTAACTCAAACTTACATTAGTTTGGGTGGAAATCGAGTTTGGAGGTTGGATTTTATTGATCGGTTAATAAACCCGAGTTGCACCTTTGCTTGACATGATACGATAAAGCAGAAAAAATAAAGTTAAAATAAATAGAATAATTATATAAAAATATGAAAAAAAATGGAAAAATAAGGTAACCAAATAATTAAATATGTCACGTGTAGAAATGGGGGTAGATAGTGGAAAAATATTTTACATTTTTCCCACTATCAAATGGTGCATTAAGTTTAATACTCATGTGACTTTAATTTGTAATGTAATATATGTAAAAAAAATTATAAATTTTTAGACTTAACCTTCTTTTTAAATCTACGTTGTCAAATAAAAAGTACAGTTAAGAACTGAGAACATACACAAGACAGGCCACGGCGAGTCACGGGATCGGCTTATTCCACGGGTTAACTTGCCGCAGTCACGTGTCTGACATGAACACGTTGTCCCTTCCTTTCCGACTGCGACAACACACTTACCCATGCCGATCGGAAAGACGACCATGCGCATGATATTCCGCTGGGGGAACTCGGAAGTCTCAAAAAAGAACCGGTTCAACTCAGCCCCTGCAATGAGCCAATGAATCTCTGGCCTCATCTGGTGGGCTCCACAATGGCGTTTTGAAAAGTTAGTACCTTTTTAGCTTGACAAGTGCTACCAAAACCTTTTTTGATTGTGTATTTACAAAATAATATTTAACATTGGAACCAAGCATATTCGACTCTTTCACAACGAAATTTTTTTTCCTATTACCTCTTCATTCGGGAAGAATTAATTAAATACCCCACCCATGGAGTGATCAATTAACACCCACAGTTGTGGGGACTGGGGGGATTTGATCCTTGTCTTTCACCGTCCCTAGCAATTGATGCCACTTGGATGTACCACCAGGCTACCAAAACCTGATCATATTTACATTGTCCAATTCTAAAGTACCTTTTATAAATAATAATAATAATAATAATAATCCAAAGGTGCCTGAATCATCAACCCTCAAACAAGATGGTTTGGTAGTTGAAGCTATATCTTAGAGCCGACGCGTGACATGAATGAGAACAATGGCCAGCTCCGCAATTTCCATTAGCAAGGGGAACATCAACATACATAGAAATTGGATAGTCCACAGTGCAAATGCTTTTCTTTTTAGATTTAAAAAAATGATATAACATTTTAAAATAACAATCATACATCCAAGCACCCTTTGGGGGCCCAGTGGCACACATACATCCACATGTGTTATTAATTACACCAAGAGAGAAGCATATAAAATTTGGGGGGTGCATTTGGTTGAACCAAATATCATATATAGCATTCCATGATTGAATGATCTTAGTTGATTCTTGAAATTTGATGCAACCAACCGCACGCTTAGAACGGCAGCCTACCACATTTATGAATTATAGAACAACAGTAGCCAACGGGATAATCAATCAATGTGATTTTCCTGTGACGGACAGTATTCCATGGATTTTGGATCTATGATAGGGCTGCGTAGAGGAGGTGGTTCCATGTATCGGGAAGGCCGGCAAGGCACCAGTGGCTGCAATCCATGCCAGAATGGTCGCCGCTGTAGGCTGATGGATGGGCGTCTTTTCTGAGCTGCGAAAGCAGCGTTATGTCGAGCAAGTAGACGGGTTTCGACATCTGGCTGAGGACTGCCTTGACGATCCCGTCTTCAGGTAAAGAACCACCAGGGTAGTATGAGCCACTCAATGGCAGGCTCTGCCCGCTGCAGTCCCTGGCTTTGGGTTGGTTCCATTGGCTTCCGCTGATGTTTTAAGTTCCACAAACAAAACAATTGATTATATGACTTTCGAGTTCAGATATATCATCTGGAAAGAAGATTAATATCATAACAAGATGAGGATTTGAGCTTACATGTAATGGGTTGGAGAGATCCCTTGGAAGAAGACTTTTGTTTTGGTGGTGTCGATGTTGTAGTCCACCCAATTAGCCCAAGTGGTCAGACCCTTTCGGAAAGCCACCAAACGGTCCATGTCCTTGTAATACTTGCCTCCTTCTTCCATGTAGTCCCATCTGCAGCACCCACACGCACGTCTCAATTTTTTATTACGACACTCACCTAAAGGCAGGATTAGAGATGTGGGAAAAACGAGAGTGAAATAATGCACACTGCAATGGGAGTGGTTGCGTGAAAAAACTGGAAAATATGTTTTTTTCGCCGCCTTTGGAAAAAGGCGATTGGTGAGCCATTTGCGTTTCTGACCGGAATCTACGCAAAAGGTGATCAAATAGGGCTGCTAAATTCTTCCACTGTTCAAAGGCTAACATTCATCCGAGTCATTTGTCTTGGAATGTCCAATACAAGGCCAGAAAACCAAAGTCAATTTGCACTTGTGCACATGGCTTGTCTGGGACGCGAGAGGTGGATGCGCTTTTACACGCTGCCGCTTCAGCTTCACCAGGCGGCCCAAGCCGACAGCACCCCTTCGACATTGAAAAGTTCCGGTTGGGTTTTCCTCCCATTATATGCATGGAAATAGATCGGTGAGCCACTGCTAACAGCTTACCCATTTTAGTCTGAGCTGTGAGGCTGCCATCTAGAACAGGTCATGATATCCATTTTTTTTTACATTTTTTTAAAAATTTTAATAAAATTATTAATCTAAGAGTATATTATCTATAATTTAAAATTTACAAAAATATACGTATATATTTATTTTGTATTTTTATACCTAAGTGTACTATGTTCATCTTCGTAGGGATGACAATGACCAAAATACTTTTATATTTAAAAATATAAAATAAATATATGTGCATTTCCAAAATTAGTAAAACTTGAATTATAGATAATATATGCCTAAATTAATAATTTTCAAAATTTTTCTTAAAAAAGTAATAAAAGGGTATTATGACCAACTGTAGATGATCATGTTGCTTCTAGGCTCACTTTTTTGACGAAGCAAATCAAAATTCAGTCTGCAAAGTTTATTTAAAATTATTTAATTAATAAAAATAAAGTTTCATTTAAATCAAATTTGTGCACAAATACCATTTGAAACATTATAAAATTAATAAAATAAAATAATTTAATTTATATATCAGTCTTAAAGCTGTATATTAGATATCTAGACCGTCAAAAACCACACTCATACGTGAATAAATAAATCTATAAATTATTATTATATTTTTATACATTTGCTAAACATATTTCATAATTTTCACAAGATTATGCACATTTTTAAACTGGTAAAATCTATATAAGAATTTGATTGAAATGCTTTTTAGCACTATATTAAAATAAATGATGCTAAGCAGGATGAATTGGGTAAAATTTTAGTTTAATCGAAAAAGGTCTTGTACTGAAATCTTCGTGGTACCTACGCGATCTATTACTATCATTATAAATACTTACGGTTGGGACCTCCCCCTGTGAGTCCACCAATGCCAGGTATTGAAGATGAGGACATGCATGCCTTTCCATGAGTCGCCACCCGTTAATGAGTCGAGTCGAAGGACAACGCCGTTTCCTTCTCTCACCAGGTCCACCAGATACGTGCTCCTGAAGTACAGCACTGACACATGGAAGTCCTGCACCACCCCCACAATGCACACTTGTGAGTGGCAACAATAATCATGCGTGCACGCAATGTAGAGAATAAGATATATATACACACGCACAAAAACATATTTACAATTTTACATCACTCTCTCTCTCTCCCTTTTTTTTTTCGTGCGGATGCCCTGCTGCCTAACAAGTCAACCGGATTTTAGTCGCCATTTTAGAAAATGGGACACTAATTAACAGCCATATGGGCCACCTAAGGCGCAGATTTGGACAATCCGATATTTCTATTAGGCAGCCATATGGGGCCCATCAAATATTAACGATGGTGATGGTTTCTATCAATCCTAGCGTGATTAGTGGAAACAGCCTACCTTTAATTTTATATCGAGAATATTTACATACGCATATATTTCTAAAAGGAACTGATAGAATAGAAATGAGTGGATTTGAAAAACTGGGCGGAGCAGACAACGTGGGGGCCACCACCGCAGCAGCGAAGGCCGGTCTAGCGGGCAACTAAGGATACTAAGTCCCTTTCATAACGTGTATTCAAAAATTAAAAAAAATTTCCTCTCCTTCGTATATATCTTTTAGTATTTTAGCTACGTAATTATTTTATTTTATTATTATCTTTGTATTTTTAATCATTTTCACATATTTTTATATTAAAATATCTATTTTAATTTCATTCTTTTTAATCTTAATTTCTTTTCCCTATGGCATTATTTTTCCATTTTCACTCCTCTCTTCTTACTTTTACTTTTACACCTTACCAACGCACTCGTCTTCACACCTAATGATAACCGTCCAATTGCCTTGCCATTTTTTTAATTTTAATTTTTTATTTACAAATATGTAAGATTCATCTAGATCTTTGCTACAAAATTTAAACTTTTTAAATAAAATTCAAAAATAAAATACTGGATAAATTGATAATTTTAACAAATTTTACCAAGGAAAGATTTAAGCAAGCCCACACTTCTAAAGATTATGGCCGGCGCTTTAAATAATACTCCACTCTCGACATTCGTTATCAGCCGTTGCACCCCAATGATTCGTCTTCTGTAGTCGGAAAAAAGAAAACGCCGGCGCTATGACCACCACACGCTGACACGCATGGTCCGTGCACAGAAACTCCCACCTACACTCCCCATTGTCCAAATCGATGCCCATGTTAGATCCGGTCCGTTCGTCAACGGGGATCCACGATGGCCTTACGGGGAGTTTGGCATGTACGGGTGGGAGATGGGTTCTACACAAGTAGGCTTCTTGCAGGTAAAAGCACGTCTAGAAGAGGCAAATGCAGAAAAGTTCAATCGCATTCATGAGCATGTGGCATTGATTACGCCTGAATACTACATTTAAGTACGAAAATAGACATGTGAATTGCAATGTTTTGGAAGTATTCCCAGATCCGAATTCCGTCTTGACTTTGAAAATTTTCAGAAATGTCCGGCATGGGTATACACGGCTGAGATCTCTGTCAAATTCCCATTCAAGACCCATGAATCGGGTATTTTAGTGAACTGATTTATACCATTTTAAGCCAGAGGCAGTTTATGTAACCCGTCCCACAACATGGATGGTGTGGATTGATCCACATCCGATGACATGCGGGTGACTCCAATTAACAAATGGCGGCCCTAAGCATCAATTATAAAAATTTCACGAGTGGGCCACGTATTAAAAGACAACGATGGAAAAGATGCACAGGCACAGCTGGTTTGGAATTGATCAGAGTTTCGCATTGGACTTTGGAGACCTCAGGCATGTTGGGTGTTTGATATTCTCAAAAGCGAAAAACTCCGTGACAATATCCAGCCTCCAGCTACCGACAAGTGAAAATATATAACACCATATCCACTTTTTTTACCTGTTGCCACCAAGTCCGAATTGCTCTATGGTGCATCTAGTCCTCTTTCAGAAAGTTTGATTTGCTACAGACTACAAATTTATGCCCTTGAATGCATGAACTAGTTATTTTTTTGCTATTTAGTTAGGAATCTACTTGGCTTGGCCTAACAAGGATGGGTACGAAACTAGGAAGAGTGTAGATTGAAAGAGAGGTATTTTCGAATTTTAGAAAGGAAAGGTGTTGAGGGGCGTTTTGGTAGTCATCCGGATTCCATACGAGAAGGGCTAAAAAAGCACGGAAAGTGATGTGAAGGAAGAGAGCTGGAAACAACCATACAAAAAAAAAAAAAAGAAAGAAAGAAAGAAAGAAATGCCCACCAGGAATGTCAATGACGAGAGGTCCTCCTTTCTCACAAAGCTGGTCCGAGCCCCAGGCACTGATGCATGCAGCATGCATATCAATGATTGCCACTGATTCAAGCTGATGGAGTCACCCACAAACATGATATTCTTTCGCCTCAGCTTCCACAAGAAAGCCTTGCCATCGAATCTACACCATCCAATCAGCAGACCCAGATGAGTGCCATGGACATTATTAGACTATGAAATGCAGGAACAGGATACTTCTTCTGTTCATCCTCTTTTTTTTTTTTTTTTTGGAAAAACGAAAAATTGGGCTGGCTCTGAGGGCATGTTCTTGTCGGTGAGATTGTGCCGTCCAAAAAATCTCCGCATCATGTGTGTCCGTCCGTTCCGGTTGGAATCCCCATGCAGATTCAAAAAGCTGGTTGATTTGCATGGGGATTCCCGCCTACCCTCATTGGACGGTAGAGATTCTTGAACCAGGATCCTTAAGTTGCAGATGGTGCAAACGGTGCCATGAGCCCAGGACTCACATGACAGGATTCATCATGGAGTGGAAAAAGGGCTAGCTTTTCCTAGCTTTCACTGTGCCCACACAATCATATGCCACATCCTCATTACCAGCGCAGAATGTGACGGTTGATGCATGGGCATTAAGGAACGCTACTCCACAAAGTACCATGAAAACGAAAATCCGAACTGTTTGCTGTATATGATCATATCAAGTTAAGTGTATTTCGTTAGATGTGAAATAAAGTAGAGAAAAGTTTTTAAAAATGAATTAGATATGTGATACAATATGAGTGATAGCTGAGAGGAAGAGAATAAAAATAAAATGAATAAAATAGTTATTAAAAATGTAAAAAAAAAGTCAAATGTAAAGATAATGAGTAAATAATAAGATAATTAGATAATTAGAATGTTAACGGACATGTTTGTTTATAAAAAAAACTTGGCAACATTAAAATTTTTTATTTTTCATAATTATTCTCTTTTTAATTATTTTTTGCATTTGTCTGTACAACTATCTTATTTATCAATTATTTATATACAACTATTCATAAAGTTAATTTACCAATTTTAACTTTAGTTTCTTTAGTTTTTGCCATTACTACGATTTTATCATATTATTTTATTTCATTTTAACGACTTTCATGCAAAAAAAAAAAAAAAAAAAACTTACCTCATTCCTAAAACTGAGCTTCAGCTGGTGTAAGATTTATGGACTATTTACTAGAAAAGAAACCCACAAGGAAAAAAGCTAAATGGATTTATATAGCAAAATGAGCCAACAACAGAATCATCTCGGAAACCAGAACAAGTGGGTTACATTAGCCTGATCAATCACGCTGAAAATCCCCCGATTGGAGAGGAGGAGATTCACTGGCATTGGGTGATCCACTTAATTGCCTAATCATGGAAGTTGACAAATTACTCAATCGGTACAACTCGTGAGTCATGCTTCTCCGTCAAGTCTGAAAAAAAATCAATGCTTGACAGATGTTTGTCTCTTGAAAAATAATAATAATAATAATAAGATTATTTTATGAATAAAATATCAAATTTCCAGCAAAGCATGTCCAATGGTGCGAATCAGTAACAGAAGTAAAGCACTCCCTCATTGTGGGTTTGCAAGGAATGGAGAATACACAAGACGGAAGAGAGATTCCCCAACAATAGAAATGCTAGAGAGCAATACATGAGAAGCTCTATGGTACCTTGGCAATGGGCAGGAAGCGGGCTGCCATTTATACTTCAAGTAGAGCTTATCAGGCCTGCCGTATTTCTGACAGTCGAATTCGGGATCAATGTAAGGACAGGAAGAAGAATCGTAGAGTGGGTAGGACGCGTCATAAACCCAGCTCCCTGCGAATAAATTGCAGCCGCCGATTTGCTTTCTTTCCTTGAAGCTTGTCTCGTTGTACGAATTCGCGGCGGACACGGTGAGGGAGAAAGCGAGCAGCAGGGGCAGAGCAAGATAGGAAGGGAAAAAGACGGGAAATCCAGAACCCATTATGGGCTCTGTTCCTTCAAAAAGGGCGAGATGACGATAGCGGAGAGAAAACGAGGCGCGCGCACTAGAGCGAGGAAAAGAAGGTAATTTAAAGGTGGCGGGTGGGGGAGGATAAGCCTGTCCTCACATGTTTTGGGCCCAAAATTCCTCCAATTTTTTTTTTTTTTGAAAAAAAAATTCAAATTTCTTTTTTTTCAAAAATAAAAAAGGAAAAGAGACATCTAAGATCTAAGATCTATAATGAGAAGACCTTGGAAGAGTTTAGCCACATTGGGAAGACGCAGAGAAGGTTGGCGAGTGAGGCTAGGGACAAAGGTGTGTGGAGAGGTTGGGACCCACTTCTCACCTGCCGTGAATTCAGTGTGTGTGATTGGCGGGTCCGTCTATTTCTGCCTGTCCAGTTGATACGTTGGATGGAAGCTTGCTTGTTTGTCTGCTACTGGGCCTCATTTCCCTAAACTATAGGCGTGTGCTGCTCACAGCCCTTTGGATTCGGGTCACTGTAAACCTGCCTCTTTTAATCCCATCACTACCAAGGATTGTGTTTAGTTTCAATGCACTCATTTTAATATATTTTTTTTATTTTTAAATTTTTTTTTATACAAGTGTTAATCTAAGTGTATTTAACAT
>JAXCLR010000001.1:91075073-91100844 GCA_035584095.1 Annona squamosa | reverse complement strand
TTATATTAATTTTAATTAATTACCCACCAATTTGGTATAAAATATCCACAAAATATGTTACCAAATTCTAATTATCAATCCTCTATTGATAAATTATAACAATTTATTCTCCTTAGTACTCTATACCATGACCATTAGATCATAATGTGCACTTATAAATAATAATAATTATAAAAATAATTCCAAAAATAGGGTATTATATAAGATCAAATAATTAATTTCTATTATATAAATTAATTATATAGCTTCCAACATGAATATAAAATTTTAATATTTTATACATCAATAAATATATAACTAGGCACTAGATTCCATTCATAAATCCAACCTTCTAGTAATAAATTATTTATTAACTTTAATATCCAATGTCACCAGCATTGGACTCAAAATGCCTACTAATATAAACATATAATTTATATTAACTTTAATCATAGGAAATCTTATAACACCAAATTATTAATTTATATTTCATTTAAATTAATTGTAAAACCACTTACACAAATATATAATTAATAAATATTAATTCCATAATCAATGGTATTAATTTAAATAATTTATAAATTAATTATCCAATTGCTAACATGAATCTATAAATTTTAATATCCACATATATACAAATATTTATCCAACATTAAGTTACATTCATATATACAACCCTTTGTCAATAAATTATTTATTAACTTCAATATCTCATGTCATGATGACTGGACCTAAAATATTCATCCACATAATATCTATTATTATTAGTTTCATAAATTGAGATTTTAGATAACATTCAATAATTAATTTATACCATAAAAATTAATTATACTATTCTTACACATATATATAATTATATTGTATTTTATACATCTACGTGTAGGTCACATTTGGTCTAAAACATGTCCATGATTTTTACATTTACACAAGGATGTGTCTCCAACATTAACCTGAATATTACATATTCATTTATCTATATAATTTTTAAATATCAAATAAATATTATTTATTATATAATCTCAAATGATAGTTAGGAAATCCCAATATGATTAGCAAATAAATATAGGTTGTGTTTGAAAAGTGATAAAATTTTTAGATAAAAAAGTTTTTGGTATAAAATTTTTTAAAATGAAAAAAATAATATGATATGAGAAGAATAATGATGAGTAAAAATAATACAATTAAAGTAAATATGTTACTTGTAGAAGTAGTTATGTAAAAATGATTCGAAATTAAGGTAGCTATTTGAAAAAATGTAAAAACAAAATTAAAAATAGAGTAGTTATGAAGAGTAAAAAATTTTATATAAGCATGATTATATACATTATGTTAAATAAAATATTCATTTATTTTATTTTATTTTATTTTATTTTTCATTCATAAATATATTTTTCTAAATGTGTTTAATTTATGTCCCAAGTTTTTCCATTTTAGAATAATTTTACATATTTATTTTTGAAAAAATCAACAATTTTAGTGACGTTTAAGTCATTTTTCACCCCTCAAAAAACTTAATTTTTTAAAAAATGAAAAATAAATATGTAAAAATATTCTAAAAAGACAATTTTTTACATAAGATTAAATACATGTAGAAAAATATGTTTATGAAGAAAAGTCAAATAAAAATAAAATAAAATAAATGAATGTTATAATTTAGGCTAAAATACATCATGATGTACCAATTTTAGATTGAAAAGTTTTAATTTGAAAAGCTTCGTATGTAAACAAATGCACACATAAATTTATAATTTCAAAACACGCATTATCTTCTATGACATATAATTATGTGAATTATATTACACTCAAAAAAATTACATGCTCGTTATTCACAAGTACAATCTCCTCCAAGAATCAATAATATCCATCTTAATCATCTAGTCCATAATATCTTGGCTATAGCTATAAAACTTTAAATAAACATGAGCATCATCTAAGAACTCTATTTCAGTTGCAAACATATTTATCCACCATTGTATTTTATTGTAGAATTTCATTTGGAGTGTAAGTCCAAGAGTACCATTTGACATGAATAGCTAATGAATGCTATTCTGTAAATTTTTATTTTCCCCAAGAGCTCTAAGTATAATTTGATATGGTAAATGCAATATCAAACCATCATTTGAATCTTATACCACTTTTTTTCTTTTTATTTGATTACACGTTGACTATGGAGCACTTGCTCCACCTGGGATTTGATACTGGTTCATGGGCATGAAAAGCCCGTGTGACTACTACGACGCCAATAGCGCTGGTGTCGAATCTTATACCACTTATATTAAATATACAGAGCAGTGATCATTTCAGACTGGTATGAAATCTGGTAATTTCAAACCTATCAAAAAATATTTTTTATTTTTTTAAATTTTTTTGTAACACATATTAATTTAATTATATTTACTCTATAAATCAAGTTTTACTATTTTTGAATATATATTTATTTATTTTGAATTTTTAAAAACATAGATATTTAAGTCATTTCAAATAATTTTAAAATAACTTAAAGATGAATGATCCTCTTAATCCGGTTTACGCAAATGCCCCACTTAGCCCACCTCGAAAAACTTATTTACAACAAATTTTTTCACTTTTTTTTTGATATAGTTGTTTATATAAGTGTATTTAACATATAAGCCAAGTCTTTACCATTTTTAGATATATGTATATATTTTTTAGATTTTTAAAAAATAAGGGTATTTTAAATATATATATACACGTAATGTTTAAAAATCTCAAAAAAATATATAAACATATCCAAAAATGGTAAAAAAAAATTAGTTTATATATTATATACACTTAGATAAACAAATGTATGAAGAAAAAAAATTATTGTAAATGAGTTTTTTAAAGTAGACTAAGCAAGTTACCCTACTTTTAAAGAGTATTGATCAATGCGCCCAGGCTAGCCCGCCTATCTTCCACCGTTAGATCTCCGGGGGTTATTTCTGCGGTTTGATGGAATTTTTCAAAATTATATCTGCAGTCCCTGTGGGAGGTAGTTGCGTTGCCCTCCTCTCTATTCTTCATCGGAGCTCCGCGAGGACTAAAATCGCGCACTCTCTCTTCATCTCTCTTCCTTGTTGCAGATCCACATGTATGAAAATGGGCCCACCATCTTACCACAAATCCTCCTCTCCCGGCTCCCTTCTATCCTCTCTGCAAAATCCGATCAAAGAATTCGTGTAGTCGGGGATTTTGCCTGCTATGGTTGCCAAGTTCACCCACTTGTGTGTATTTTGTTGGATTTTAGAGGAGAGTTCTTGTCGATCGTAGCTTGAAATTATTGTCTCAACAACTTTGATGGACGTCGATCAATGGCGTTTGAAGATGTTGGATGCCAGGCTTGATTATCAAATTGAATTTTCCATCTAGTAGTTGCTGAAATAGACAACGAAAGTGAAAGATGATGCGACCACCACTGAAGAAGCAGCAGCTGTTGTGTACTGAAGGTGTTGGCAAGGGCTGGCCATTAGTGGAGTTAGGCAAGGTGCATAGTAGCAATTTTGAGAAGGGCTACTATTGAATGTCAACTGCCAGTCGTGATTGAGGTTACGACTGCTGTGATTTTTGTAAGGAGCTGCTTCCAAAATTGCCAGAGGCAAATATTGGACGCAATCAATCGATCATTCAGTTGGAAGAGGGATGTTGATGGTCAATTGACAGGGCAGCAGTTTGATGGGGTTGGATCGACAGATTAAAGGAGAAGACGATAGCCTTGTTGCTATGGGGCTTTTTTGCTTGGCCGACGAATTCCTTACTTGCCAATGAAGAAGACTCTTGCCGGAAGTGATTTCTGACAGTTTTCATGGGGCTGAATCAAATTTGAAGGAGAAACTGCATCCTGGCTTTGCTGTGATCGTGACTAATGCCTAGGTGTAGCAAATTACAAGGATGTACGCAGTATATTTGCTAATTTTGTGATATATTTTGTTGCATTTCGATCATGTACTCATTGTAATTAATCAATGCTGATTTTTTAAGTTGGAATTGTTCAGTTGCAAATTGTGGTTTGATTTTTCTGAAGGATGATCTTTTATGGCGATCTAGAAACTGGGAGGGAGAGAGAAATGACGCACGATAGCGATGGTAACCAGCGATTGGCAAAATCAAATGGAGAGAGAAAGGGAAGAATAAAGAGGCATAGGAATGGCTAGGGTTCAAGAGATGGGGGATTTGGGGAAAACGAGAGACTCAAATTTGTGGGAGAGATGTAAGGAAGAGAGATATGATGGGAGACAGTAGTGATATCACTGGAGAGAGAAGTGACGAAGAGAATTGAGAAAGAAAGTTTTCAAATTAGTCCCTGCGCAGCGACTAGTGCATGTGATTTCTGCATAAAAGGATCCGACGATCCAAATTTATGTTGCCCCATTAGATGGCTCTCGTTGAGCGGGCTAAGCACCCAGGAACTGCTAGTGCCTGGGCGGATATGATCACTACTGATTTTTAAAACTCAAAATAAATATATATCTAAAATTTGTAAAACTTAGTTTATGAATTAAATATAACTGGATTAATATGTTTACAAAAAATTTTAAATATATATATATATATATATTTTGACCTACTAGATTTCAGATTTGTCTGATATCGATCGACTATATTTGAGCATATTATATATATATATATATATAATATATTTTATGTATATTATATATGATGGTTGATCATTTGCAGCTGAACGCATGGGGGCAGCCATGCGCCCTGCTCAAAAATTTATATTTTTCATGAACAAGTAAATCTAGATGTATTAAATCTATAAACCAAGTTTTATAATTTTTGGATTTTTTAAGCATTTGTTTTGAATTTTTAAATACGGTGGCATTTCTGTAATTATCTTAGATTTAATACACTTAGATTTACTTGTCTATGAAAAAATAAAAAAATAAAAAATATATATTTTTAGGCTGAACACATGGCTGCCCTCATGCGTCCTGCCGCAAAAGATAACGGCCTTGTATATGTGTGTGTGTATATATATATGCTCATTTTATCAATACTCCGGTCATTGGACATTATAGTATTAATAAATTATTCAATTAACTTAACTAAAGCATTTAATTTGAAATTTTTACTGTATGCATCATTAAATATTAAAATACTTAATATTAAACTACTTATATCTACTCCTATTTGATAATCGAATACATATATTTATCATGATCTCAGATAATAAAATATTTCTAATAAAAATTAATAATCTCATCTGCATAATTAAATCATGATTTTTATTCTAGCGTTTCTCTCTAAATTTAATTAAGTATATTTCATGGTAGATAACCCACCAAATAAATTCTACAATAAATAATCTATCAAATAAATTCTACAATAACCAATCAAAAAATTCTACAATATAATTTGTGCCAATAAATATTCCCCCAAATAATTTTTTTTCTAAACAATCTAATAATTGGCACCACAAATTAACCACAAAACTCCATTTAAGATAACTACTTCCAATAACTACCATGATAAAAATTAATTATTAAATTATTTATCCAACAAGTTGAACACCTAAAAAAATACTCTACTTGAGAATAATTTCATCCAATAAATTTTATAACAAATAATTATTAAATTATTTATCCAACAAGTTAATCCACATAACAAAAATAAGTTTACTTGCCTAATAAATGTGGTGCACTTCACTTTTCCATGGTTATCTCTCTTTGCATTTCCATCCATTTTTATATCACACTCCAATATTATTTTCTGATGTATTGAGCTCCCATAACTTCCTCCGCTCATATGTGAATTCCACCTCAAAATGAATTCTAAAATTTAAATTCATCTTTATCTCATTATGGGTCCCACATGCACTTAAATGACAAAATTAAACTAGACGGTTTAATTTCTTCCATGTCATAACTTAAACCCACAACCTCTTAATCACAAGCAGAAGTCTTAACCATCTTACCTCCTCAACATCTCATTATTTAATTTCAAATTCATTAATTTAGATTAAATACACTTCTAGTTTAATCATAAATAATTAACCTCTTAACATAATTTGGTCAACAAGTGAAAGTTAACAATTCAATAGTCGAGGTCAATCACTCTAACTGACGCATTAGATAGTCGAGTTGACAAGTTGTATGCTCATTAGCCAAAATATCAATCATGTCAGCTAAGAAAAAATCAACTGTCCACATTAGAAAGTCATCCGTCAACATTTTTCAAGTCAGATACATATCGATATATCAAAATCTTTTAATACTCTTACAAATATTATATTTTATAAAAGAATTCTTTTTTAAGAAAATATAAAAGAAATCTTAGACGCATGAGATATGCATTAATTGTCATAAGTTGCATGTACGATCAATTTTCATACCATTTAACGAATGAATGAAGGTCGGGTTTCAATGTTGGATCCAACATGTTGGACGTATTGGAGGGGTGGAAATTCGGGCGGGTTGACTCGTGACCCAACTTTGACCCGACCTGTTTTTAACGGGATAAAATCAATATATTTTTGACCCGGTATAGAGATATGTCAGAAATTTTGACCCGAATTCAAAAATAGAGTTGGGAGTGGGTCGACCATGTCCTAACCCGAAGAGTCTGACCCGCCCCGCATATACTAATTTGTTAAAAATTATAAGCCTATGTTTGAATATTATTATTATTTTCTTTCAAAATTCTCATTTTTTTATATTTAACTCTATCAACAATAGAAGAATTAATTTATTCAAAAAACAATATAAGAATCAAAAAAATAATTTGTACATAAATAACCCTTATGTGTAATTGTATATTAACCTATTTTAATAAACTTATACTATATTTTCAAATGTTTTGTTTTTTAATTATGTATTTTTTAATAATTAGTGAAATATTGAAGAATATAATATTTAAATTTAGTATAAATATATACTTATGATTGATAGGTATATAAATTCATAAAATTATCTTATTTGACCCATATTTTTTACTCAACCTGCTATTCCAAAACCGGTCCAATACTAACCCAAAGTTTGTCCTGAAACCTATTAAAAAAAAATGAAAGTCAAACCAATCTTATTCTGACCAGCAGAAAAGAGGTTCAAACTCAATTTTTAAAAAGTAAGGTTATGGTTGGGCGAGGGTCAAACTTAATTTTTAACAAGTAAGGTTATGGTTGGGCACACATTGACCCGTATAGCTCGCCCCGCTTCCCACCCGTAGGTATGGTAGAATTAATATGAAAATTTAGAAGTATAAATAGGATTTTTAAAAGTTTATGGCTGTAAGTGAATTTATGGGTCGTTGCTTTGTGCGTGCATAAATGGGCGCTGAAGGGAGCTTGTGGAGCCCATGCACGTGGTCTCGCTAGTGGGGTGGTTGAAATGACACGTGTTAGCAATTGAGAAATTGCTAGGAAGCATACAACATGCCCATTGAGAAAGTGCATCGATCTGATCAAATCAATTGAACTTTGGAACTTACATCTATACCATGCATCATTGCTCCACCAGCTTGACGACACCTAAAAGAACAGTCAATGACAGAAATTGGTTACTATAAACATATAGATCCGCCGATTTTCGAATTTTGACCCATCCACAACAGACTATCACAGTGACCTTGTAATTTTCATCATGCTAGGACCGTTTGCTATATCAACTACGTTTGGGGGATCGAAGAGCAATTGGCCCAACATCGGATCAGGATGTGAGCTTAGTGGGATAGTGGTAAATGTTGGTGAGGTGCAGCTGCAGCCGCACTTGCAGATGGAGGAAATTTCATTTTCGGAGCCTGCAAGACATGGCCGCGTCTAAGTTTAGATTAGATGGTCCACACCTGTTGTTGATCGACCTAGCTAGCTATTAGTCTTGTAACGGCCCATTTATACATCTCCGTGTTGTTTATGAGATAGCAAGGGTTATTCAGCGGCCAGAGCGAGTAATGGGGTCGATTCAATTTCCATGATCTTTTCGGATTCAACATCATCTGGCCTATGAAAGCCTTGCCTTCCATTGTTAGGCTGAGTTGAGCCCAATTTTCAGCTCACTAGCCGGAGGAAAATCAAAATCTATGCCATTTTGATTATTAAATAGAAGCTAATTTGCCGATGAAGTCAAAATCCATTCCATTCATGTATTATTTATTTAAGTAGCATACTAAATTTCATCAAAATTAAGTATGTTTATGCGCTGCAATTAAAAAATATAAAATAAAATGTGTTATAATTATTGATTCATATATCAATTTTAAAGATGTTAATATAAAATCCAAACCATCTAAAACATAATTTCTAAGTAGATAATGTTTCTATAAATTATTATAATACTCTAATGTGTTTATTAATGGATCCAAGTACTTTTGTAATTTTTACATAATTATATATTTTAAGCAAATATGGCTCACTCAAGATTTGCATTATGTTTAATCAAAAAAGATTTCCATTATGGAAAAAGTGACGTTAAACCATGTGAATGGTTGTACTTATATTTAATTATTAATGTAAGCGCATTTCATCAGGATTGCACCCTAGCTTGGTGGCATACCAGGCAAACTAACACGACCATTTCGAGAGACAATTCATAAAAGCTAGCTGATGTACATCTTTACTAGTTGGACACTAATGGTCCCATCTTACTTGCTAGGCGACTTTCAGAGAAACAGATGCACATACAGTCATAGACAGATATTAGCTTGGTAATATGTAATTAATAACAAGTTGCCGTATGTTTAATTTCATAAAATGCCTATCAACTGTGGATATTTTAAAATGGGGCCCCGCCGCTAGCTATTATGCAGTAGGATAAGATGATACCATAGCAATGCCACACAGACCTTCGTCTGCATCAACATCCCTTTCGATCCTGATGTATCCATCTTCACCCCATGACGTGCCCCACGAATTCTTCACCAGCCAATATTTGGTCCCTTCATCAGTCGTCCCATAGCCAACAGCAGTCACACCATGATCTAGATCAGTGCCGCAATCGCCTGTAAAGACACCCCCAGAGTAGAACTGGAAGTCAGATCCCCCGGCATCGATCGCAACCGAAACGGGCTGGTTCGCCACTGCCTTCAACAGTGCGCTTTCGCTGTTGGCCGGAACGTCTTCGTGGCCAGTGATCGTGGCTACATGGTTGCCTGCCTTCTTGGTGTTGCAGGTCCCATCCACTCCCGCGTATGGATAGTCCGCTTCGGTTGTGAGGCCATGATTGTGTTGGATGAAATTGAAGGCATCGTCCATGAGCCCCCCCTCGCAGCCTTCATCATCTCCATGCACGTCGCAGTCCACAAGCTCTTGAACAGATAGAGAAACCAACCTACCTGTCCTGATTTGGGTAATTCCTTCAATGGCTGTGACTGCTGAGAAAGCCCAGCAACACCCTGTATATGTTTTGGCACATCATATATACCAACATCAGTTAATTCGATCTTTTGATTGCTTCTGGAATTTTGAGTGGCTGCGCACCCATGGCAATGGGCCATTCTAATGGACGGTTCAGATTAATTACTAGCACATATGATCACAAAGCTAAGCAATATCTATCAAGTGTGGGCAGAGATATCTCAGAAACATTTCCCACTTTCTTAAAGATGGAAACGCTTGATTTAGGCCCCACCAAAATGATTTTCTTAAAGGGTTCCGTATAATCGCTTTAAAATTAAGATTTTGAAATGTAAAATTCAATCTATTCATTATATGTAACGTCATTTATTTATCTAGAAGAATAAGTTTCATCCGAATCAAGTATATTTATGGGTCACAATTGTTGATGTATAAATTTTGAAAAATATTAAAATATTAATTTTAAAGTATTATTTTCGTTTTAAATTATCCAAAATATCATTTCTATCTAAATAATTATATAAAGTATTTTTATATTCTAATACACATATAAATAGACCTAAGCATTTTTCATAATTTACATATAAATATATACAAATGTGAATCATACTTATACCTAATTAGGATAAAACTTGGTTTCTTAAATAAATAAACGATGTGAAATATAATAAATAGATTGAATTTTCAATTAAAGATTAAAATTTAAAATTTTGAAAGGGTTAAGCACGACCGTTTCTTAAATTCAAAACATCAACAAGTTTAGCATATCATACTTAGTTTGTAATAACAAAATCTTACATGAATATTCATAACATATCATAAAATTGAAAATTTTAAATTAAAACCTTTAAGTCAAGTTAATGCATGACTAATATTTTATACGTGATTTTTATAGATATATAATATCATTTCAAGCAAGATGAATTGGATTATATTTTACGAAATTACATTGATATTTTTCACTTCTTTGGAAATGGAAATTGTTTCCTTTGCACCACTGCACATAATATATGTACTTACCACACTGGCCTTGATCCTTGATAGGAGTTACGGCCCCCTTCTTTCTCCAATCAATGCTAGCTGGTGGGTTGGCATTCCCGTACTTGAAAGCTGTCTTCACCCATGTCGATCTCGTGGTCTTATATCCATTGCGGCGGACCCTGAACTCCTCATTCGCGAAATCAGCAAAAGAATTGATGCCCAACTTGAATGATCGGCCACTCCCGTTGCGGTTAAAAGAATCTATGTATTCAACATTGTTCTTGAATACCTTGAAACGATATTGCTTCTCTGCCTCATCCTTGTATGTGCGGCCGTATTGAGCCATCCATTGCTCGTGTCTGTCAACCATGGAGTCCTCAAAGAGTGAGAGCGCAGGCATGGTCAGGGAAGTATAAGCAGCCAAGATGAGCATCACCACATGGAAACGGTTGGGCATGGAAGCCATTCTACACGTTAAATTGGAGTGAATTGAAGATACAGAAGTGTTCGTGCATGAAACCAAGCTTGGGTTTGCTTTATATATAATAGACATGCACCACGAGGATTCGCTTCTTCTCTGTTTTACTTTTATGGTGACGTGCCAATGCAAGTGCGTATGGATAGAACAGAGATAATTGATAACAGATTCGTTAGCCATACTCTTCGTTGTCTTCTGACGCAATGTTTCTGGATGGTTTGATTGCCTTTTTAATCTTGTTATGCAATGTAGTTACAGCTTTTCGTGCACGTACTCCGCTTTCGCACGCCATGATGCTCTTGGCTACTATAGTTGTTTGTCCTCCGTGGCTCCATCGACGTCAAGAGGATCTAGCGATTGCATTTGGGCTAACCTTTAGCACCTTTAAAACATCCCAGCCAAACAGAAATGCATGGTACTGCAGACGATCATATATTGATGTTTGATAGCCGATGTAATCAGGTTGTCTGTGTCTGTACGAGAGACGTCACATGGCTCATTTCAATGTATGTAATTGGGCTTTATTACTTTGTGTTGAGCAATTCCCTAACCATGATCTATCGTCAGGAGCCCCAAAGCAACAATGGTCACACATCATGGTTTTCCACACATCGTGGTAGTGAATTTTGATTTTCTGTAGCGTGGTCCAACTGATCATTGATAAATTAGCTTGCTTTGTAAGTTGAGTGAAAGAGAACCTATCAGGTGACTGACTGCCTCATAATTACAGTAATTTATCGACACTTTCTTACTTTCCTAACTTATTTAAAGAAGTAAACCGACAAATTCTCACACTCTCTAAATGGGAGAGGAGAGAGCTGAAGTAACAATCAGCCAAGAATGGGCTAGCATGAGTTATTATCAAAATACACCCCTAGTAGCTCCAACTTACTATCTTTGAGGGGGGAATATTTTGGCCATTGCAAAGGATCTTACTGTGTATTATACATAGTTATGAACACAGACGAACACTAGCGCTATGGGCCCCAATACAAAGAGTGCCCAAGAAAATATAATTTGGCCCACCTACAATAAGATTCATTTATCTTTTTCTATTCAGCTCAAAACACTGCGGGGCTATTCTAAATCATACAAGTTTTTTTAATTAAATTTATAACACCATTTCCAAAACAATTTTTTAATTTCCGACGTAATTTTACCTATTCTCAATATAATTTTGCTCATTTTCAATTAGGGATAAAAATTGAGGTTGACCGACAAGTGAAGCACCTTAGATTCGTCTCCTTTTTTACTAGAGGTGTGTTTGACAATTGATAGAAAATGTCAAGTTAAAACTTTTTAATTTAAAACTTTTTACTTTCCATAACTATTATATTTTTTAATTATTTTTTCACATTTTCCTATACAATTACCCCACTTTTCGTTCATTTCTATACAACTATCTACATAACTAGCTTATCTATTTTAACTTCATTATCTTTATTACTCATCATTACCCCTATCATATCACATCATTTAACAACTTTTACTCTCTAAAATTTTTCATCAAAAATTCTATTCATTACCAAACACACCTTAGATAAAATTAATTTTTTTGGCTTGGTATAGGAATGAGTCAGAAATTCTTATTCGAATCTTATGTTTAAATCTTATCATTATTATTTTCAAATTTTTCACATTTTAATAAAGTTATATACAGAAAATAGTATAAAAATCAACAAGAAGTATTTGCACACACATATATATATATATATATAATTTTTACATATAATTGTATATTAACCTATTTTAATAAAATTATACTATATTTTTTCATGTTTTGTTTTAGCAATGATTTATTTTTAATAATTAGTAAAATATTGAAACATATAATAGTTAAATTTAGCATAGATGTATCTTTATATTTCATAAGTATATAAATTCTTAAAATTATCTTATTTGACCCGTATTTTTATCTGATCTGTTGTCTCAAAATTGGTTTATTACCAATCCAAAGTTTGTCCAGAGACCTATTAAAAAAATGAGGGTCAAACTAACCTTGTCTGACTTGGTATAAAACTAGAGTCAAATAGAATTTTTAGAAGTAGAGTTAAGGTTGGCCAAACCTTGATCCGGTACGATTTGCCTTGATTCTCACTCCTATTCCCAATATACATTATCACTTTCTAATGTTAGATACAGATTAGATATAGGAATCTTGTATCATTGAAATAAGGGTGGGAATTGGGGCTGGTAAACTTGTGATCCGACCTTGACATAACCTGTTTTTTGACTAGATAAAATCAATATATTTTTAATTCGGTATAAGGATGGGTCAAAATTTTTTACCTAAATTCAAAAATAGTGACGGGTGCATTGACTGTGTCCTAAACCGAAGAGTCCGAACCGCCCCATATATATTAATTTATTAAAAATTATAAGCTTATGTTTAAATATTATTATTATTTTCTTTCAAAATTCTTATTTTTTTATATTCGACTCTATCAACAATATAAGAATCAATAAAAAAAATTGGTACATAAATAACCCTTATGCGTAATCATATATTAACCTATTTTAATAAACTTATACTATATTTTTCAATGTTTTGTTTTCTTAATTATGTCTTTTTAATAATGAGTGAAATATTAAAGTATATAATATTTAAATTTAGTATAGATGTATTTTTATATTTAATAGGTATATAAATTCTTAAAATTATTTTATTTGACCTGCTATTTTTACCTGACCCGTTGTCCCAACTGGAAGTTTGTCTTTGAACCTATTTGAAAAAAAATTAATGGTCAAACTAGCCTTGTCCTAACCTGATATAAAAAAGAGTCAAATTCAATTTTTAAAAGGTAGGGTTAGGGTTGAGCAAACCCTGATCCAGTAGGGCTTGCCTCATTCCCACCCCTAATTTGAAACACCCTCGTGTATTTATAGATTGAATCATAATTCACAACCAATAATTTTTCTGTTTAAGTCAAGCTAAGCTAACAATCATGGGGAGATGGGATTTAATTATCAATTAAGCTTAGTTTTAATTTAGAAATCATATTATTTATATTTTAATGCGTAAATAATTAGGTAAAAACCAAATATCTAATATACACAATGTTGTAGTCTTCGTTGGGACTATTTTATATCTCAGCACTTTTGTGGGTTTCATAGCTTCAATTTTTTAGTTGTATTTATAGTGGATGACCAATTTTGCTTATTTTTCTTTAGCAATATCATATCTAGATTTTCACAAGAAGCATATTAGATTTAATAGTAAAGGAATTGAATTACAGTTATGGCGCGTAAAGCACACCCACCTTCAAAAAAAAAAAAATCCCGATGCATGGAGTCCGTCTTACTCTGCCCCAGAATCCAAATGGGCTTAAATTTGGACTGTACACCCTCATAAATTCACCAAGCGGTCATGTTCTACTGTGTGTATATAGACATTTTGTAATTTGTTCTCCACATTCGTTTAATTATATATCTGGCAAAAATTCATACATCCATACGGCTTTCTTACATGTTCACAATATTTGCATCCAACACAACAGTATCACACATGGTATATACATGTATGCGAACGCTGAAATCATTAATTTAAGCAGTTGGGTAGGAGGGTTCCATGGCAATGCCACAAAGCCCTTCCTCTGCATCAACATCCCTCTGCATTCTAATGTATCCATGTTCACCCCATGAAGTGCCCCATGAGTTCTTCACCAACCAATACTTGGTTCCGTCATCAGTAGTCCCATAACCAACCACGGTCACTCCATGGTCTAGTTCAGTGCCGCAATCGCCTGTGAAGACACCGCTCTTGTAGGACTGGAACGCAGAGCCCCCAGCATCAATGGCAACCGAAACTGGTTGCATGGCAACTGCCTTCAACAATGCACTCTCGTCGTAGGGTGGGACATCTTCGTACCCACTGATTTTCGCTGCTCGGTTCGCTTCCTTTGTGCCGTTGCATGTGCCATCAACTCCCTTGTATGGGTAATTTGCTTCGGTTGTGATACCATCATTTTGTTGGATGTAATCGAAGGCGTCGTCCATCAGGCCGCCTTCGCAGCCTTGATCCATTCCTTGGACGTCACAGTCCACAAGCTCTTGCTCAGACAGGGAAATCAGCTTGCCTCCTTTGATTTGGGTAATTCCTTCCACGGCAGCAACTGCTGAGAATGCCCAGCAGCACCCTGTTTTGGAACATCATCGATATATAATTCGTAATCAATTAGCTTTTAATTTATTATAATTTTCATCAAACATACAAATTGAGGTCAATAGTCACTTACCGCATTGTCCTTGATCCTTGATGGGAGTGACAGCACCCTTCTTTCTCCAGTCCATGCTAGCCGGTGCAGCGACATTCTCGTACATGAAGGATGTGGAGCCAGAGGCCTTTTCGCGGGTGGGCTTGTATCCATTGCGAGCGCTCTTGATCTCCTCATTCGTCGAATCGGTGAATGCGTTGATGCCCAACTTGTATGATCGATGATCTGCTCTGTTGAATTGTTCAATGAATTCTACGTTGCTCTTGAATATCTGGAAACGATATTCCTTCTCGCCTGCATCCTTGTAGGTGCGCCCGTAGTGTGCCATCCATTGCTCGTGCCTCTCGGCCATGGAGAGTACTTGACCCGAGAGAATTCGAGACGTGGCTTGTGAAGCCCAGGCAGCCAATAAGAAAATGACCACAAAGAGACCACTATTGCAGGCGGAACCCATTGTACAATCTGGGTGTGTAATTGATGTTATATGCAGATTCAAGGACTTGATGCTTACTATCAAGTGCAGGTCTGCTTTATATAGATAGTACCCATTTCACCTCTGAAAGAATTAAGTGTTGCTTGGTTTTCTTTCGGCGTGGCTGAGCAAATGTTCTTGGTTTGGAAAGCAACGCAAATGGGTTTTTAAATTATTGCAACTTTTCGTCAACGTTCTGCTTTCTGAACTCACATTGCCGGAATGGCTTAATGGGCTTTTTCACACGGCAGAATGCTGGCCAACAAAAGCATTGTCTTGGCAGCGATTATGAACCATGAGTTCCTCATTCACGCCAAGACAATCCGTAATTTAATTTGTTGCAGTAACCAGGGGATTTTATTATAACATTTACTCACTGTGTGTAAGCCATGGCGCCAATTAAACCATCGCTGTATGTTCACATTTCTCCTGGAAACTCACAAAAAAAGAAAGAAACTGCCCTTTAATATAATTATTTAGTTGTATTGTTATGAGAGAACGTAGCACAGCGTGCACGAAATCCTAGAAGTGTTTAGACTACTCGAGGTGTTTCTACCCAATTGCATATATGGAAAATAAGTTTGAGATTTTTAACCTCTGCGAATGAATAATACGGTCCTATGTGATCTAAAGTGCATTTGTGATCTGTATTGTTGATCGATCTGAAATTATATCTATTAATTAAAACCCAAAATACGGGGTGGCGTGATTAGCTGATGGTTGCCGCTTGATTAGCTGTTTCGCTGGCGTCGCAAGAGCCGTCAACACCACTGTATGGACAGTCGCTGATTGAAATCGAAGGCGTTGTCCATTAGATCGCCTTCGTAGCAGCCTTTATCCTCACCGCAGACGACGCACAGTCCAGCAGCTCTCGCTGAGAGAGAGAGACTCCCTTGTCTTGATTTTGGTGATCCATTCAACTGCAATAGCAGAAAATGCTCAACAGCTTCGTGTTTTACACTGTCAAATCCCATAGACGTGTGAATCAAATGGTTCTAATTTGGGTCTGATTTATTTCGTAGCTAGTGATAATTAACAAACATCTAGTGGTCGCTTAATTTGATGGCATAATGAACTGTGATATTTAGTTTCACTCGCCGAATTGGATTATACAACATGATTCAATTCAAATTTCATGGACCCAATTTGTACAAATGAAGGATTATGCTACATTGCTTAACAGGTGCGTACAAGGCCTCCATATAATTCAAGTTGTCACAGAAAATTTTAGTTCTTCGTGCCTTCTCACCTGCGTCCTTGTAACAACGCCCGAAGCGGGCCATCCACCGCTCGTGCTGCTCTAAGAACCTGCGGGCTGCAGTTTTCAGTAGCCCACACGCCCATTACGAGCCAGGCTACACAAAAAATCTGGCATTTTGAGGCCATATTGCGAATTAATTTGCTGCTGAAGTAGCCGACCAGGTGACTTGATTCGCCCTCGTTTTTAGACAATTTGTAGACATTAGAACGCCAGAGTCCGGTTGGAAATGCTCCGTTTAGGATTTGTTTCGAGAGAGCTGTCATTTACCATCGATGAATGGCTTCAATTAACAAAGAACTCATCAAAATATAAATATAAATGTGATGGATGACTTCAAATGGATATATTAAAACATCGATTTTAACAAATAATGAATTTCCTTCTTAACGCGACCAAGGATTTCTTCTGAGAGAGCTTTTCTAGGCCTTCTTCTTGTCCAAAAATGGACCAGACAGTCCATCAGACGGTTACAACAGAACGCCCAGACTGACCCAGCCATTGATTGCACGAATCGTTTCGTTTGGGAATTGAGCCGATCGGCAAACGTGTGAGTTCCCCTTGTGCAGCCTATACCTTGCCCGCCCGGTAATGTGCCCCACGCATTTTACATGCCAAGTGGGTTCTTCCGGTCCAACTGACAAACATTGTTTTACGGTTCCAACAAAACTCAGGAGATGTTTGTTAACGCATAAAATTTTTCCATCTAAAATCTTTTACTCCCTGTATACCTCATTTTTAATTATTTCTTCAGTTTTTCTATATAATTATCTTATTTTTTAATTATTTTTACCTAATTAATTATTTATTTAACTTATCTATATTAACTTTATTCTTTTACTTGTCATCGTCGCCCTTATTACATCACATCATCTCCTCACAAATGAGTAATTTCTACATTAATGCCATAATGTGAGAAAAGATGCTGAATTCTCTTGTAGGACCATGAACGTCCATATACATAGTTACAGCCAAACAACCAACTATAAGTGCAGTGAAATATAGAATTGCATACATTTGACCACACGCGGCCACTATTAAGCATTCAAAAATATTTGCAACCAAATAAATGTTTATAACAAATTGATATTATACATGGGCCAATTGTTCTTTTATGTAGTCAAAAGGACTACTCATTTATTGACATTTGTTGTAGCCAATTTTTTTTATTTTTTATTTTATCAGAGTTGTCCTTTTTAGTTTTGACCTTACAAAAAGTAAGAAACTAGTCGAACTACCAAATACGTAATTAGTCGAACTACCAAATACGTGGCCCTTTTGATCCTAATAAAAGCGCCCACGTGACCCTTTGAAGAAAGATTCGATTAGGTTACGTATGTTTGTTTAAATATAAAATTTTTCAACTAAATTTTTTAATTTAAAATTTTTTATTTTTCCCATTTATCTTTTTTATTATTTTTCATATTTATATATAATTATAATACTTGTTAATCATTTTTACACAACTAATCACACAGATAGCATATTTACTTTAACCTTATTGTATGTACTTCTTGTCATTATTTTCATCATACCATATTATTTTTTATTTAAAAAAATTTTCTTCAAAAAATTTTGTTACTTTCTAAGTATGTTAAAGGATTTGTGCTATTTAAGAGGGAAACTTTTAGCTACTTGCGAAATTTGGACGTATATAACGATCTAGGGTATCTCCAACTATTTATCAAGTGGTTTAAGTGGGTCATCTCCAACCATCTATCGAAAGGTTACGTACAGAAAGAGAAAGAGAGAGACGGGGGAACTAACCCGGTAAGAGTTGCAAGCATGTCATTTTCTAAGCCGGAGCTAAAAAACGAGTCCAGATTACCGTGGAAGTGGAAGGCATGCATTCGCGTATTACTGATATCTTGTGGACCTGTGGCTGGCAGCATACGGGTGGGCCCGGAATGAATGAACAAAAACACAAAAACGTACTACAAAGACAACGAGAAGTGATACGTTAGCACAAGCAAAGTAAATATTTGGCTTAGTAATCTTTAAAAATTTATTTATAACATTTTTTTTACTTTTTTTTTTTACATCCATTTATCTAAGTTTATTTAACATATCAATCAAGTCTTATCATTTTTGGATATATATATTTTTTTAGATTTTTAAAGATACGGATATTTTAAATATGAGATCTCATCAAAATGGGCCTCACACATATTAAAATACAATAAAACTTCAGATAATTATTTATCCGTATAAAATTCATGTATTAGACGGTTTAAATGTTGAAAATATCACTTTAAACTTGATATTTATATTAAACTATTTTATTCCATTGATTTTGCACCATTTTAAGAGAGTTATCACACGCATGTTAGATTTGGATGAAAGTTGGTATGCTAATAAAGTCAAAAATTCTAAATACAATGGGTGGAGTAATATTTTTCATTTAGGATCATGTAAGGCCCACAGTGTATGAATTGTGTGATAGAGTTGCACGCATAGTAATATTTTCCTTTAAATATAGATACATATAAATGTTTAAAATTTTTAAAATATATATATATATACATTCAAAAATAATAAAATTTGATTTATATATTAAATAAATTTTTAATGAAAATATGTTAAATATACTTAGATAAACAAATGTAAAAAAAGTAAAAAAAAATATTATAAATGAGTTTTTTATGGTAGGCTAAGCGACATTTGCTTAACTAAGCCAATAGGATCATTCCTTCAGGAAAGCACAAATGATTATATATGTATATGGAGAAGTAATCATGTTAGCCCAGGCAAAGCAAATACCTCGCTTAGTCCACAACAAAATATTTATTTAAAATATTTTTTTCTTTTTTATTCACTTATTTATCTAAGGATATCTAACATACGATAATTGAATATGTATATATGTTTTTGATATTTTCAAATATCTAAGGTATTTTAAATACATATATACACATATGTTTAAAATTTTCAAAAAATATATATGCATATCTAAAAATTATAAAATTTAGTTTATATGTTAAATACTTAGGTAAACAAGTACATGAAGGAAAAAAAAAGTATTTTAAATGAGTTATTGAAATGAATTAAACGAGTCAGTTAGGCGTGGGGAGGAGAGAAAACGGCCACTAGAGGCCATTTCGAGTACGAGTGGAGCTAGCGTGGCAGACGGCGATTGAAGACAACCTTGACAAAAGTGGCCAACGTTGGAGATGGCGACTCCATCACTGGCATAAAAATTTGCATACACATGCTCATGCTCTCGAATTTTCAATTAACTGCACTTCGCCCCACATAAATTTATCATTTTTTTCGCCGACTGTATTCGTTCAAGGAAGCAAGATCCAAATTTTCAATTACTGCGTGGCTCGCTTTGAATGACGGAAATTATCATACAAGTGCGCCTGATCATCAAAGATGAAAATCATCATATCCATTATATTAAGTGGGTATTAGGAAAATCTCTCTTAAATTAGGGCAATAATATACCCACATAATTTGACTATAATTGGTAATATACCTACTTAGTTTTAGAAATTGCAAATTACTCTCGTATAATCCAATCATCATTGCAAATATATATTATCATTATCACGGTATTGGTATATTTGCAAATTACATATGTAAATAATACAAGTATATTTGTAAATTATTTTTATATTATATTTACAAATTATTTTTATATTATATTTGCAAATTTACTTACATAATTTGTATGTATTTACAAATATTTATTTCCCTGTGCCTGCATTATAACAAAGTCATGAAGATGGCATGATGACATAGGTATATGTAAAATAATGGTATAATTATATGAGAGTTATTTGTAATTTTTGAAATTAAATAAATATATTTATAATGATGGTTAAATTATGTGGATAATTTGCAAATTGCTTGCGAAATTGAAGCACCAGAACTATCGAGGAGCGTACGTCAAAAGTGAGCCCCCAAAAGGGGCACATCATAATATTATCATTACAATGTCTAAATTAAATGCCATACATATCGTATAATTATGAGACTCTAACAAAACACGATAAGAATTTCAACAACATTAAAGGGGGCAGTGGATAAACAGAAAATTGTTTATTTAGAGAGCAAAATGCCTAATATTTATATATGTATCGTTCAATTTATGAGAAAAGAATATTATTATCATGATTTTCTTCTTAAAAAGTGATCAATACAGCCATAGGATGGTAGTGATCAATACAGCCATAGGATTACTATTTTTCATTGTATAAATGGTAATTACCTACTTAATTAGTTATACGTTCTGTTATTTACAGAAAAATTAAAAGAATAACAATCATATAATGATGAGATTCTAACAAAATATGATAAGAATCTCAACAAAAGGAAGTTCTGGAATATTGCTATGTATGGATCCGGGTCTGCGTAATGCAAATACTATAAACAAAAAATGTTTATTTAGAGGGCAGAATCCTTAATATTTATATATAATTAATTCATAAAAATACTATATCATAATTTTCTTATGTGAGGGGTGTTTGGCAAACACAAACACTTTGCCAACAAAAACTGTTCAATCTCTATACCTACCTTATTATTTATATTTTTCTATATAATTATCTTATTTTTTAATTATTTCAACACAATCACTTATATAACTAATCTATCTATTTTAATTTTATTATTTTTACTGTTCGTCATTATCCCTATATATCACATTATTTTCTACTAATTCAAAAAAAATTATATAAAAAATTTTACCACTTCTCAAATACACTTAAATTAACCGGAAATTACGTGATATGATAAGGGTAATGATGAAGCGTAATTGCGTAAAGATAATAAAGTTAAACAAATAAATTAGTTGTATGGATATTTGTGTGGAAATAATTAAAAAGTAGAGTTATTTGTATAGGACAATATGAAGAAATAATTCAAAATAAAATAATTATGAAATAACTTTTATTAAAATGTTTTATGCCCAGTCAAACATACAGTGATCGATAAAGCCATAGAATTACTATTTATCATGCAATGTAGTGATCGATAAAGCCATAGGATTACTATTTATCATGCATTGTATGATAGTAATTATCTAGTTAATTAATTGGTTATTCATATTATTATTTAAAGAAAATTTAAAGGAACAACAATTTTCTAGATAAATATATTATTAAATTATTTATATAAAACTATTAGAAAGTTTAATTTAATTCCAAAATAAGTAATTTTCATAAATTTGCATCGCAAGATTCCCATGCCATGCCGTTAGCACTTGCAATTTGCGACTTATTACACTATTCTTTTCCTTTTACCATTTATATATATAAATGACCAACTTTTCTCTTTTTTTGGAAATAAAACTAAATTAAATATTTTACAACCTTAATTCCCGTATATGCGGCAAAAGATTTTTTGAAATCAAGCTTTATGCAAATTAGCGGAAGTACAAATATAATTCCCGAGAGGAGAGATACTACTCAGCCGACATTTCCCTGCCACTCGTCGTCGATAACTTGGGGGTTCGATGGACGGTCAGATGTCAGATTCCGGCACTCATTAAATCAAGCATTACCCCACGAACCCGCATCAAACTCACTCATGGAGAAAATATCATCTTCTCTCGTCAACAAGAAATGGATGGCTTGCATCTTCATGAGTTTTCTTGGTCTTTTCATTCTCATCTTGTGTCTCCAACGCGAGCAGCAGAAGCGAGGCTTTGAGTCTCTGCCTGGACCACTGCTAAGTCCATTCGCGAACCTCAACGGCAGCGTAAGCAGCGTTGAGAAGTCGTTTAAAAGGAAGGTGGAGTATTCGCAAAGACCAGATGGGGCCGTACCACCCTTCCCTCAAATGCTGGGTGAAGTCGGGAAGGACGTTAATGTTGAGACGGTTAGCAGAGAACCACCCATCTCTCAAGTGCTAGAGAGAGTGGAAAATGATAATGAGACGAGTAGCGAAGGAGCATCCATTCCTCAAACACTTGAAGAATTTATATATGCAACCGAAGGCGGCGGCGATAATGATGTTGGTCTTGATGATACAAGTAGCGGAGCACCTATGGACGTTGATGATGAGACGAGTAGCGGAGTACCCATCTTCGAAAATAAGCCAAGCAGCGAAGAACCAGGATCCATCTCTCAAGATAAGACGAGCAGCGAAGCAGCAACCATCCCTCAAAACGAGAGGAGCAACGATGAAACACCCATCTGTCAAAATGAAACGAGCAGCGAAGTCACATTCACCTCTGAAGATGAGAATAGCAGCGAAAAAGCACCCATCTCTCAAAATGAGACATGCAGCGAAGCAGCATTCATCTCTCAACATGCGACCAGCGGAGAAGCATCACCCATCTCTCAAAATGATACGAGCAGCAGCGGAGCGGCACCCATCTTCATGTCTCGGAAGGAGACAGATCACAGCAGAATCGGAACAGAACCTCATATTGAGATGAACACCTCCATCTCTCAAACTGAAACGAACATCTCCATTTCTCAGAACGAAACGCTCATCTTTCGAGACGAGACAAGCCCCACAGCATCACCCATCTCTCAAATAGTACTACTAGATCCAAAGGAGGAAGAGACAAGAGGCGTAGCAGCGCGGGCGCCCATCTCTCGAAGTAATAGTAGGGTCGTCGGTGACTATAATGGGACGAGTAGCAGAGCTTCCCCCGCCATTACTCAAAGAGAGACGACAGGCGTAGCAGCACCCGTCGACGCTAACGAAGATCGTAAGCCAAGCAGCGGAGCACAGGATAGCGGCTGCAACCTCTTCGATGGGAGGTGGGTCTACGAGCCAACGGCGTATCCTCTCTACCAAGCTTACCAATGCCCGTTCCTAAGTGACCAAGTGAGCTGCCAGAGGAACGGACGGCCAGATTACGCCTACGCCGGCTGGAAATGGGAGCCCAGGGGTTGCGGCAATATTCCCAGGTATGCGACAGCTAGCTTACACGTCAATCGATTTTTGTATTATTTTTCTCTATTTTCAAGATTCTCTTCGGTCATTATCCTATAATTCTGCCTTTTTTATGATTATTACGTTGTGCCGAAAATTAAGTTAGGAAGAACTTGGGTGTCAAATGCATGTTGTTTGTTTGCTGTGGTGCGGAAATTAGGTTGGATGGGAAAAAGGTGCTAAAGGGATGGAGGGGGAAGCGTGTGGTGATTGTGGGAGACTCGCTGAATCGAAACCAATGGGAGTCTCTTGTTTGCATCCTTTACTCCGCAGTCCCACATCGACGTGCCTACGTACACACGGGGACCCACGATTACAAGCTATTCCATGCCAAGGTATGCACGGAGAACTTCCCAATCACCCGTATATTTCATATTTCACGTAACGAGTTTTCCCGAATCAAAAGATAAAAATATTCCAACGAAATTTTAAAACTCCCCGTCCCGTCGGCCGACTTTCATATTACCAGATAATTATTTGTATTCGATTATTTTAAAATGTTTCTCCATAGCTTTATTGATATAGTAAGCATATATCTCTTAGTTTTATAAAATTTTAGATAATCGTTATAACTGTTTCAAAATTAAGTATAACCTATACAGGTCCAATTTGTTTTTCAAAAAAAAAAAAATGCAAACGCCTAAAATATGTGTTGAATTTTTTCCCCACCATGAATATGAATATAAAAGAACTTGATTTTGACGGATGATAATGAGAAATGAAAGCAAGTCTGGAATATTTAGGACCTAAATTTTATGATTCTTATGATAATAAAGAATATGCCTAAAAGCATTTCATTTTCTGCCCATTGAGAAAAAGAATAATCTTTGTCAAAGTTATGGGTCATCTGTAATTTTATAAAACTAATGGAAACATTTGCAATGTATTTAAACAATAAAAGAATGTTACCTAGGAAGATCACAAATTCACGTACGAGCGTGATACAATTATGTAAATTCTATTTGCTCAACTCTAAAATCCACTAGAGCTTACGTTGGTACTCAATACATATCACGGGTGTGTTTATTTACTAAAAAAAAATTATTTTTACATGGCTATCTTACTTAAACAATTATTATATTTTTCACTTAATATTCTTATCATGTTATATCAGTTTCTCTTATTTTAAAAACTTTTGCATAAAAAAAATTTCTATCAAAAGTTTTATTACTTTTCAAATACACCTTAAATTTAATTTTTGTAAATTGATATCACCTGTTTGTTTTGTTTCCTCTTTCAAACGACGCACATAAAATTTAAATTATTAAAAATGTGCTACATGTTATCAACTAGCTCGTTCACCTAGGCTAGGACTTTAAAAACCAAAAACCAAAAAAAAAAAAAAAAAATTAAGAACAGAGCAGATTCCCCATTTGTGTTAGACTGTTTGATTAAAATACAACGTCATTGTCTCGATCTCTCGATATATCTGGAGGAATTACATATGGCATCGCTTGCTTGGTGGACGTGATTCCTCTGTAACCTTGGAATTAAGTGTCCTTCGATAGCGCTCGGCCTTCCATTTAGAATCAGAATGTTGCATTTCGGAAGAGGCAGCCAAGGAATTGGGCCAGGGTGTAAAAACTTTATTTTTTTAATATATTTTTTTTGAAAATTTTTTGTAAAATTTTAATATAGTTGTATTTAATCTATAAGCTAAACAAAGGTACTTTACCCATTTTAAAATTACTAAAATACCCCTTTTTAAAAAATCAAAAATCTATATTTATATATATTCAAAAATTGTAAAACTTAATACGTAAGTTAAATACATCTAAGTTAATAATTTCGTAAAAAAATATATAAAAAATAGGGTATTACACCTTGGTGCATTGAAATATTCTCCAAGGAATTTTGGCCGATTCTCTTAATCACGTGATAGTTGGGTAGTACCGTAGTGGGCCATCCATTGTATGTTTTGGTTCAGGCTGCACGTCTAGAACTAGAAGGTTTCAAATCTAATGCAATTGGTTTTTAATAAAATTCATCCAAATCAACCTATCAAATAAGGCGCCGTAAATTTTTTTTTTTTTTTTTTTAAAAAACGCTATCAAAAGTAGCTTGATTAAATAAAAATGTTACCTGGCTTGTAAAAGCATTTAGCTTGATTAAATAAAAACATAATAACTTTTTTCAGCTATAAAAGTGGTTCTGTTATAATTTTAAGTAAATATTTCAATTTATACTACCTAATTTATAGTGGTCTTAACCG
>JAXCLR010000001.1:91026059-91055409 GCA_035584095.1 Annona squamosa | reverse complement strand
AAATAAAAAAAAATAGGTGTAGTACACCTGGGTGCATCGAGTCTGAATGCACCCAGGTGTACATAATTGGGTTCCTAAGCGGACTGCGCCCGGGCGGTAAACTGCTATGGAGCCGGTATTTAAAAATTCTTTTTTACTGTTGAAGGCTTTGACTAAATATGTTTATATATTTTTTAAAATCTTTAGACTTAGCTATATGAATTTTTGAGAATGACCGCATGCTCACGGACTTATATTTTTTGAAAAAGAATTTCGAGCTTATGAGCCATAAGCCTGTGCAAATTTTTTCACAATTTTTTTGTTATTAATCCATAAGCATTTTTTCGATTTTTCAAAACCAAAAAAAATATCAGTTTCTGGCGGATGGGAAACCCATATTATTATCTAGTTTGAAAAATAAAAAATAGATATGATAAGACAAATTTTGTATAGATTTAGTACCGATGCCCCGAAGCATATTTTAAAAATACGTGCCCTGGTGCCATGCATCTGACACAAATTACATTTCATAAAACTATTATACTAAGAATGTGTTTAACAATTATAAGTTTTTTGCACTTTGAGTGCACCAGTTACGTGCACGTGTATTTAATCAATTACTATCTACTTTAGCCAAAACTCAAAACATATGCACGTACGTGAGATGGTGAGCTGTATGGAAGCTCCTGTGACCCCGTGGTATCATTTTCATGAATTTTTAAGATTTTTTCATGGTGTGTTTATATAAAATAAAATAAAATTTAATTTAAAATTTTTTGACTTTCCACCACTACCTTACTATTTATTCATATTTTCCTATAGAATTACTATATTTCCTATAGAATTACTATATTTTTCAATTTTTCGTATACAATTATATATATGATTAATGTATCTATTTTAACTTTATTTTATTTGCTCTTCATCGTTATTCTTATCATATTTCATTATTTTATACATTTTAAAAACTTTTATACCAAAGATTTTTCATCTAAGAGTTTTATTACTTCCGGTCCGCACCTTTATTTAATTGATTTTCTTATTGTTTCTTTGCATGAGAGATCGGAGGGCCAACTTGGTGCCTAGATCTCAAGTAGGCTATTATCTATGACTCAAACCGGCAACCTCTGGCTACAAAGGTAACAACTCCTTACTATCACATCAAGGCCTCTCCTCTTGCATACAAAATGGGTGTGAAAAGTAAAGTGGCTTTGTAACCAATCAATCAAGCTAGCATACATTGATGTTTTGTCTGGATCTTACTCCTTAGGTTGATGGTTCCAGATTATTTTGTTAACACGATAAAGGTTCGAGGATGCTACTTTTTTTTCTATGCTTATAAAAAATCAACCCAGGATGCAAGAGTGCTGCATCTAACTCTTGTTCATTCTCTCGTCGAGCAGCTCACCAGCCTAACCCATTTTACAGTGAAAATGGGTCATCCTTAGTATGTAGCTTGAAGCATGATGTCTTCAGTGTTGGATACTAGAGGCTTCTTTTTTGATGAATTTAAAACAGCAATGTGCCTTTTCTTAGAATTTTATGTCTCATTTCGTCTACGTTTGCTTGCGTTTTTCCGGGACTGTTGTCTTGTATACATTCGAAGTGAGACGTCAGGAGGCATGACCATGGTCTTTACCGGATCCTGTGAATCAACCACGCTTCTAGCCTTGCTTCTAAGGAACCTTGAGCTGAAGGCCATTCCTATCAGGCTAAATGAGCCAGGTATTTATTCCTTTTGTGAGTTGCAATTTGTGCTGCAAAATTTCTCTCTCCTTCGTTATTTCGTAGGTGCGATCTTTTCACCAAATAGTATAGTTTATTTCTCTGTAAAGCACTTTTTTTTTTTTTCCCGGAAATCTGTATGGCAGCAAAGAGGATTCGGGCTTTAAATAAATTCAAGACTGGTGAATGCAACATTCTTATCTGCACTGATGTGGCTAGTAGAGGGCTTGATGTTCCTTCAGTTGATATGGCTATAAATTATGGCATTCCCTCCAATTCTAAGGCAAGTTCAGCAACTGAAGTTTTTTATGCATTTCCATATTTTCATGCCAGGAAGCCTCAATTCTATTACGCTGGGATGTATTCAAACATCCTGGAGTTTTGTTGATTGGCTGCCTGCCCATTTTGGCCAGCTAGATCCTCGTCTTATTTCCCTAACTTTCTCTGCCTACGTGTTGCGTACCTATAAATCTATATTCTGATGTGTTGGTAATTATCTATAAGGACCACCTGAGATACAGCTTAGGTACCTTTTTACTCACCCCTGTGGTTGTACATGGCTTTTGGTTTATCTTTATAGGAAAATCCCGACAGACTGACACTAAATCCTGTTCTTGATTACCATTCATTTGGTTCTCCGTGGTTCTTTTGTTGATTTTTGAAAATCGGATTCAGGATTACATTCATCGGGTAGGCAGGACTGCAGGTGCTGGACGATCTGGGGTTGCAATTTCATTGGTCAATCCATATGAGCTTGAGCGGTACTTCCTAATAGAAAAACTCATTGGTAAGAAGCTTTCGTTTCTTTCTCTGAAAAATCTGCCATGGCTATCTTTAGTGTCAAGGGCCTTCCTTTCTCATACCCCGTTTGGCAGATAAGAAGCTTCCGAAATTTCCTTGTGAGGAAGAGGAAGTTCTGGTGCTATCAGAGAGCGTCGATGAGGCAAAAAGGATTTCTCAAATGGTACCCTTCTTCTGCTGTTGGTCTATTGTAGCCCTTATGGAGTATATAGCCTTGGCAAAATTACAGTACTTCATATGATATTCACATACATAGCCTTGGCAAAACTACAGTGCTTCATATGATATTCACATTGGGAAACATGTTCTCAAAGATCTTAGGTACCTACCTTTTGGGGTACCTCTTCCAAACCTTGGGAATATATAATGCTGTAGGCATATAAGATATTTGGGGAAAATAATCGTGGCATCTGAATTGAAATGCATAGTTGCACACTATTATGATAACACCTTATGGAATACAGAATTACGTAGTAACTCTGTCTCATATCAGCTCAAAACTCTGATCCCAGTCATTGCGATGAATATTGCTAATAACTATGAGATAGTTGGGGGAAAAAACTATGACATCTGAATTAAAATATAGGTTTGCACAATTGTTTCAGTGCTAATGTATGATTTTTTTTTTATTCCATCCAATTACAAGATGTATTCATTCCATCTCATATCATGTCAAAACATTGATCCATATTTTGAATTTTTTTTATTTTTTATGGAAAAAAACAAGAACTCGGAATTTTTTGCGCAGGTGTACTGTGAATTTATCTAAATGTTTGTAACATGCTGTGCAGTAAACGTAAACTTTTTCCGTGTAAGTTTTTCTTTTAAAAAAAAAAAAACTTAAAAAAAATACAATGAAAAACACACTTCACTCAAAACCTTAAAAATCTGATGAGCTGAATATCCAGAAGAGAGATGTTGCCATAACGTTTCACTTAGTTTCTAATTGCCAAAATAAAATTTTGGTAAAACGAGTCAGTACCGTGGTTAGCAAAGTGAGGTGGTGGACTGGAGAGATGTTATTGTCACGTGTGCATAATTATGCATTATTATGCAACCTTCGCATTTATTCATTAATGGTTTTTGGTCTGCTCGCGAAACATTAGATCTTAATGCTTAGGTATTGCAAAATTTTACTGCTTTAGCCTCTGTTACCAGAAAACTGAAAATCTACTGGTTGATATCCTTTTCTCAAATTTGTGTGGAAACTCGAAGAGAGCAACCACAAGATGGAGAGGAAGATGCAGATGCTGTTCACATGTGTGAAGGCATCAAAGAAATCGAAGAGGTGATTTTCTGTACATGCAGCTGAATGCATTAACAACTGAACACATATTTGTTCTAACAGCTTTTTATCAGATAAACGGATACATATTTGTTCAAGCTCCCCACACACTTGAAAGGTGGGGTTTTTCTTGATTTTTAATGTTAAAAAAAATATGTTCTAAAATATAAATGCTTGCCCCACGTGCGGTGCTGAACCACCACCACCACCACCACCACCACCACCACACACCACGCCCACAACAACCAAATACCATACCCCACCCCACCCCACCCAATAGGAAAAAAAAAAAAAAAAAAATTGTTGGAGGAGGTGGTGGAGAATTGGTAAACTTCGAAGCTATGATAACTGCTGAAATCAGCATTGCCCTGTGCCGAATGACTGCTAAACGTTAGGAAATTTTGCAAAACCTAACCTCCTTAAATTTGCAATTTATTGTATTCACACGAAGTCTGCAAAACTAACTTTGAGAGGATAGAAGTTTTGCAAATCTAACCATAACAAAAGAAGGTAAAAAAAAGAAAAAAACGGCTGTTACAATTCTAACAAATTCGGTTCCAACAAGATTATCCTACGCGTTTTCATTTGACTTTTAGTAACCCTCTTTTATGTTTAAAACTTCAACAAATCTACTAAAAAAATTACTGTTTATAATTTACTGTTTAAAAAATCACCTCTTTTTTTTAAAAAAAAACAATTTGGCTAAATTTATAAATATTTAATTAAAATTTTATCTTTATAAACACCTAATATGTTAAATAAATTGCATTATTGACTTTCCAGATTTTTCAAATTCTTACACTACTATGAAAAATTATTTTCTTTTTCTTAATAAATTTTTTTTAAAATATTATACCTCGCATGAAATAATTTAGCTGTCTTTAGATTTTATGAATATTCATTTGTAAATATCTCTACAACAAATATTATTATGTTAGCGTATAAAAGTTCAAAAAACCGCAAAACAAAAGCAAAAATTTTAGGAAATACTTAGAAATCAAGAATGTACATATTCTTCGCATTAAATAAATATTTAAGGAAATGTTTGTTCATAAAAAATAGAGAAAATTACAAAAAATTTGAAGAAACATAGCAATATTAATATAGTAACACAAGTATCTTTTAAGATAACAAAATTTTTTAAAAAAAATTATAATAAAACACATTAAAATATAAAAAAATATTTTTAGAAATAATCTTAATGAAATAATTTAGCTTGCAATCTTTTAGATTTTGTAAATTCTCATTCATAAATAATTTTCACAATTAATGTTACAAGTTACAACATTTATATTACTACTATTTCCAAGATTTTCACTTCACCTCTCCCTCTTCCCTATTTCATTTATTTAACGAAGGATAGAATTTTTGTCTTTGCATATTCTTGAAAGAAATTGACAAATCAGAAAGATGTGTTATAGAAATATTTATAACAAATTTAAACTTAAATATTTATAAAATTAGCACCCCGACTTTCTCAAAAGGAGGATTTTCAAACAGAAATTATATACATTAATTTTTTTGTAACGGGTTAGATTTGTGAGATACTTCTGCAAAAATCACAAATGAAAATAGTCTAAACCTCAGGGGAAAATATGCGACTTCATAAACTTCAGGGGTTGGAATTCCAAAATCCGCTTCATTCAACAAATTACCACGCGGCACGCGATTTACGCAGAAACAGGCTTCATCATCCAGCCCAAATAAATAAATCAATAAATACCAATCTAGCATGCATCAGTCCAAAGAGATAATGAAGCGACCCACGTTTTATTTCAAAAAGTGAAGTTTTTCCACAGGCCCATAAAAAAAAGTTACACAAGCTAATTTTAATCCCATCGCAGCATCCATTTCTTTCACTAGGGAAGTCGACAGATCAAAACCCCCTACTGTTCGCTGATATCTCCAAATATTTTTAATATCTTTACAAGAGTTGACAATGCCAACCTATACAATTGCAGAACACAGCACGTCCTTCCAACATCTGCCCCCACATTCAACAGCCTACGCCACGCATTTGCATTTTAGAGTTTTTTGTTTTTTTTTTTTTCAAAAAAAAAAAATTGCATCATTAAAATGAGCTGCCGGGACAGGATCCACACATCCCACATACCATAGCAGTGGGCCACGAGTTCAGCCACCTGTCGAACTTACAGCATTTGCCAGCCTACAGCTCTAGAAAGCATTTTATCTTCCCATACTTGAAACAAAAAACATTCACAGCCAACGTGTTCAATGCGGACTGGAGATTGACCCAATTAAGATTCCGGTTCACGATCTAAGAGATTCCGATGAACAAACATATTTAATATATTTTGAAAAATACTTCCAATATATTTTAAAATTTTAACAGAACTCACTTTCAACAAAAACATTGTTTACAACAAAATTATAGTTTTCGGTAAAAACTTATTTTATTAATTTTACTAGCAAATTATTAAGCATTCGCTTGGCTAAATTGGACTACATTCAAACAGAACAATCAAAACGTGTGGTTTGTTTTACTAACAGTGTTTGGCGTAACAAAAACGGAACGGAATTAGAGGGGAAATCAACTCCATCAATTACCCACACATTTTAAATTTTCTACTTTTATCTCTATATTTTAGTCATTTTACATATAACTACCCAATCGATTCCCATTATACCCTTATCTTATACATTCCATTCCCACCATTCTCCAAATGCAAAACACTCAAAAGGTGTTCCTAGCAAAAATGTCTCCTGTCATAGATTTCCCCTAACAAAGACAATAGTGCTCTCAAAAAACCTAGTATTTTAGGGAACTTACAATCGGTCTTTCCAATTCCTAAACCATATATACTCAGTAAGACTGGAGAACAAGACAAATGAAGAAGACACGATTCACAAGGTTCAACCATGCACACCGAAGAACATGAGTTGCGCTACTTAGTAATGAGTTAGTTAAATTTAAGCACAGAAGAAAGCCATGAACAGAACAAAGATGTATGAAGGCTTCCAGCTCAACAATGTCAGGGTCAAGATCTGTGAAAAGAGCAAAATGGGTCGACAGCTGCCAGCTCAACTAGTTTCAATACCAAATAATTGAAGAAGGATGAAAAAGCCATGTGTATAACAAAGCTCCATTAAACATGTAACGGCTTGGTTAGCAATATACGAAAAAATAGACCCACTAAAATTGCACTAGAGCGTCTCAAGAACACGCTACAGCCGACAATTGTCATATTCATCTAGTGGGTCCAAAAACCGGGTACCTTTAATTCAGAACAGGAAAAATAGTTTCAGTGTACAAATCAATTCAACAACACTCCAGGATGAAAATACTCAATCATGTGTGGAAAGGCAGGGAAACAATATCGAACACTGAGCCACCAACAAAGTTAAACATAAAAGCATTCCCACAAAGACAATCAGATATCATCTGAGAATTATAAAAGATGGAAATATAGAATTGTCTTCATAATGTAGAGTTGTTTATTAAATTCTCGTGAATTTACTCATCAATAAACCTCATAGTAGGCACCCTATATCACCATTGGTTGATTGCAAGACAACGGCAATGTCCCTAAAGACTCCATGGGGGAATTTGCCTCTAAAAGCTGTCACCTAACATATTGCCTTAGACAAGATGTTGCATGGCCTCTAAAAGCTGTCATTTTCTAGTTGCGGCATTTCAGCCTGCAGATAGCAATTGTTAAAAAGCAGAGAACAGGATATTCACAGACAAGGCCAGCTGAGTAGCAGTAGAAGCCTATAGCTTCTCTGTGGTAGACTCAGAATGTGCTCATTAGAGAATTGGAAAGTGTTTACAATTTCATTTTGTCACCTAGTCTAACTCAACTCATAACACATGCAATATCATCAACATGCAGGGGAATACAGCAAATTAACATTTCCATGATGGCCTTTGAGAAATTGCAAAGAACTAATTGACGCAATTAACACAATAACTACATGAAGATCCATTCTACTAGAATTATCCAACACCAAGATCGGATAAGTGATGTTCTTTCCCTAGAACACAAATCACAATGTTAATCCCCAACCAACCTGCAGCTGTAATACTTCTTGGCCTACAACTCTACAAGACTGCATGGGTCTCAATGTCAAACAGCAGGCAACACACGTGTTACAGACATGTATAACATAGACACAGTACAAAAAATTCAGTATAAACATGTCCTTGTTTTGTAAAGAGCACTTCTGCAGTGACCAAATGGAGAATTATGGACTGCTACAGAAATTCTACCAAGTAGATCAAACACTGCACCAAAAATGGGGCACTGAGTACAGGGGAATGGCAAACACAAGAAGACAAAACTACACAAAAAATAATAATAATTTGTTACACCATTATCTCAGAGTCGCGATCAGATGATAGATGATCATGGTTGGTTGTTTTACGGCATAAGGTGCAGTAAGCTACAAAGGCTCATAGGTCCTAGGCACAAGCCCAAGTGAAGCAAGCGCACGTTATGTAAAATTAAACAAATATAATAATATCTATAGTTAATCATATAGTAATGGCAAAAAAATAGACATTGGAGATGATGAAATTGGACAAAGAAGTCTTTAATGTTAAAAATTTTATATCTTAAAGCAAAAGTTCAGTTGTGCTGAGCTGTGCATATCAGGGTCAATTCAAGGCACGAGAGTCCTAAGTGAGCCTAAGCATGCCTTTAACACCAATGCATATGATATATATAGATTATCAAATAGTTTCATGAACAATCCATTGATTGAAATCCAGAAGCATAAAAAGCAACTGCACTGCCGACTCTGTAAATGCAGAAATATTGTACTAAACCTCAATCATATTTAAAAAAATGCACCACCTCCATTTAAAGAATCTTAGCAGTCTCCATATTCAAAATTATCAAATATCAACTCCTATATTAAATTGAGAGAGAGAATTCTCTTTCATATGATAAGTGTTCCCACTTCTCATTCATTCCACCAAAGAGTTCAATCATGAAGTCAGCATGACATCAGCGGTAAAATAATCTGGTGATCCCTCAGCACATAACAGTAATCCAAATATTCCACAACTTGCTTTTCACGTAAAGTTGAATTTGGAAGAGAGAAAAGAAGGTGAAAAATGGAATCTAAACAGAGAGAATAATCAGATGGAGGGAATAACTGGAAAACAAAATAAATAAAGGGGAAAAAATAGAATTTTTAAATAGAAAGATGGACAACATTAAAAGAAAATACAGGCAGCACAACATTGCACCCATTAAATCAGCTACAAAGGCAGGACTTCTCATCCAATCTTCCTTTTCCATTTCCAAGAATCCAAATATACCAATACATTTTCAGTTGGCTTGTTTCTTCAAAAGTTTCACCATATACTTTCCAACAGAAGTCACCAGAATCAAAACGTGTTTCTAACTGACAGAATTTGAATGGGATTTTTCAAATATCATATATAATACTCCTCTTCCTTATACAGCTGTTCCTCGCAATCAATTCGTAAATAATTTCAAACTTGGGGATTTCATTGGATGTCTTTGTTTCCTTAACAACTGTCAAGTCTTAACCTCATTTGATATCTGTGTTCTGACGTAGAAAAGAAATCCTATTTGATTGACGCATTTGCTTCATTTAAATGACACTGCTTAAATCTAGCCCAAGCATGCAGTAGTCACAGAAATATAAAAATCCAAATCCAATCATCACACAATGACAACTGCTTCAAGAAACACACATTTGTGCTAAACAATTTTTAATGATACCATGGACTCTGTTTAGGATGTCTAAGTACAGTGACTATTGTGCTCCCTGAGCATTTACGTAAAATGTTCCTAGCCAGAGGGGATAACCACAGTTTCAAAAAAATGTAGAGTTGATACTGAACGCCTCCAAAAACACAGTTGATAGAAATTCATTACTTTCTGTAATACATAAAATGATACTTGTCTGCCTTCATTACGCAAAAGATTATGTCCATTTCTCTCTCAGCATATGTTATATGCAACAAAGACCAAAATCAATGTTTCGAACAACAGGTCATACCAATACTAATCAAGTGTAACAAAACACCCTATAAAATTCTCTACGTGATAAATAGTTGTTCCTCATATAAATTTTTAAACAAAAACTTGATTGACAGAATGGAGCAGATCCTCCTCTGTAGCCAAGAACCTTTCTTGGCTTAAAATAAAAAAATTGTAACCTTGTCACGTAGCACTGCTGCAAAATCCTTGTAAAAAGCCCACTTAAGAGAAGTTGCTTTCTAAGTTACTTCTGAAAACCTCATTTCTAAAAAGCCCATTTAGAAAAGCAAACAGAAACCAGGCCTCATTATATAAGCTCACTAAATGTCTGACTGACTTATTGAGCTAAGGTTTAAACAAGGGATGGTTACTCAAACAATTTGAAGCCCACTTGAACCCATTCAAACTGAAACAGTCATTTAAACTCATCAATATCCAGTACAACATCCATGATATCAAATTTCAACAATTACTTCCATTATTTTTCCACCAGGTTTTCACAATTTTAGGAATAATTAGAATATAAGATTGCAATATTCAACAGCATCTTCACTGACAAATACAATCCAAATGGCCTCAGAAAAATAGGAATACCATAAGGTCCAGAATTCAAGGATTCCATCAGCAGTGTCAACCGTTATTCATAACAAGTTGAATATTTGTCTTTTCAAACAGCATGTATACAAATTGCAATTAAATATCATCTGTCAACCACAAACCAAGTGAAACTAGAGCACTCTTTTGTAAAGGTGAATAGTGATGACCAACTAAGGATAGGATATAAACAGTGCATCATAGTGTCAATCACAAGTTGAATATTTTTTCATTTTCAAATGACTAGTAGGCAAAATTGCAATTTAAATATAATCTGTCAACCACAAACCAAGTGAAACTAGAGCACTCTTTTGTAGAGGTGAATAGTGATGACCAGCCAAGGATAGGCTATCAATGGTGCATCATAGTATTCATTAACCAGTAAATTTAGTTGAAGAGTGAAGGCTGATGGAACATTTAAATGCATAAAGCACAGCAGATGAAAGAAATCTACCACAGAGAAACACATACACGCTCCCAAATTATGCAAAATTTAACAAATATGCATCATATATAATTAGACAGAAGGAAGATAAAATTTATATTGGTACGAACAATAAAGTTGACCCCTGCACTACTAAAAGTTTGTAGCATCTATGTACTAAACTACTTCCTCATCTTCGACAACCAGCCATCACAAACAAACCGCATCACAAAGGCAGAGCATAGAAGTAGCCAAAAAAGTTTGGCAAACGATGCATCAAAGCAGATAACATCCGATTCACCACAACCATTCAATGCATTTGCGCCGAAGAGCTGTGTCAAACACCTGAATCACACACCCATCATAGACCATCATTCCACATCTTACAAACAAAACAAAATTCAGGCATCTATGCAATAGAACTTAAAAAGGTAATTGGAAACAATCAAATAAAGCAACAAAGCAAAAATAACAATCAAGAGAGGCAAACAGAGATAATGAGGAAATTAAACAAAAAAACTTGTGAAAAGCAAACAATGCAGAAGAAGAAATCTAACAGATGGCCTCTTGTGCTATGAATAAACTGAAATGAACGCACAATTAGTCATAATATTAGAGAAAAATGGCAGTACATAATGCAGAACAGTCAAGGAGACAGAAACAAAACCAAGCTCCATGAGCTGCAAACAGCAAAATAGTTAAAAAAAACTAAAATTTTAAAAAATTCCATATTTTCTAATTCATCATACATAAGCTTATTATCTGCACTCTACTTGATGAACTAGTATGATAATATCTAATGCTAGACACAAAATGTATACAAAAAAGAGGAAACCTATTCTTAAGGTGACGCTAACCATTAACTAAGAAAACCAAGCTCCATGAGCTGCAAACAGCAAAATAGTTATAAAAAAAACTAAAATTTTAAAAAATTCCATATTTTCTAATTCATCATACATAAGCTTATTATCTGCACTCTACTTGATGAACTAGTATGATAGTATCTGATGCTAGACACAAAAAAGAGGAAACCTATTCTTAAGGCGATGCTAACCATTAACTAAGGTTTGTGTTCTTTCACTCAATCTCAACATTTTTTTCGAAGCAATAACTCAGTCCCAAATGATCTAACTAGTTTGTGAATAGTTTATTTCACCAATTCGAAAAAAAAAGAAGAAGGAAAGAAACATGTTGGGTTTTCATACCATGGTACGGCATACAAACTAAAAACAGTAAGCATAAGACAACAATGCAGTAGCACTAATTTTAAAAATTTTAGAAAGAAAATTGCAATTGTAGATAAACCATTGAAGTCTAATGGTCTTGTAATGAAAGGGGGGGAAAACAATGAGACTGAATCATTCCCTTGTTCAGTGAGTTCCCAACTTAGAAAAAGATTACATAAAATATTTATATAACCGCAACCATTCCCAGATATGGACCATATAGGATTTCACCTACAGATGGCAACCACAGGCCAAACTAGTTGCATCAATGGTTCGGCTTGAACAAATTCAACCGAAGGACCAGCCGAACTATTTCAAAGTCAGAAATGTATATTCTAAAGGAGTGGAACCAGTTTGAAATGTCAAACCTCTTGGATCTTGTGAACCATAACACCTCATTAATCCAAATCTCCCATCATGTCTAATAATATTTATTTAATTAAGCTACCAAAAATCACTTTTGGAGATACTTTGGTGGGTTCCTAAAATAGGGAACCACAAAAAGAAAAATGATTTAAGCACAATAATCGCACCAAGCGCTATTTTTACCCAAGGCTTTGCGACTTCGGGCCTTTCAACTCAAACACATCAATCTGCAATATTAGTCCCCACCCTACAATCCAAATCTCCCATCATGACTAATGATATTTATTTAATTAAGCTACCGAAAATCACTTTTGGAGATACTTTGGTGGACCATTTCAAAATCTAGAACAACCTTAGGAACAGAGCAATCTCTGCAAACCATGCCATTTATCATGAATCCAAGTCGCCCAATACGTTTAACAATATTTGATTAGAAATGCCAAAAATCATGAGATTGCTCTCCTCACAATAATGCTCTAAATTTTGAAATAGCCCACCAAATTACACAAACAAGAGGACTTTTGGTAGCTTAAAAAATAAATATTATTAAACACAAGTATTTGCTTGGACATAAAAAGCAGCATGGTTTGTAAAATCCAAGAGGATCGACATTTCAAACCAGTTCCGCTGTAGTGGAATGCTGTCATCTTAAAGAAATATGAAAATTGCAATTACGTATATAATTTATAGCATTTGATCCTTCAGCATTAGCCAACTAAGCTAGCGCGGGATCATAGATGAATGAAACTTTTCGAACAAATACCTATGAAAGTTTAAACCACCTAGAATCCAAAACCATACAAGACTGGTCAAGGCCAAACAAAGTGCAACGCCCCATGTCCATTTCACAATCAGGCCACTGATCCAGACAACTGCACCTATTGTGCAAAAACGGAATCTATACTACACAGCTGACATAATCATGGCAACCAGGCAAGAATACAATATTGTTTCAATTAAACAATAACAAAAAAATCACGGGCCGCCCACTGAAAATGTCAAGAGAAAATTAACCAATCATAGAGAATGAAAGGAAGAGAGAGACAAAAACAATGTTGATCACCAACCTTGGATAATATTAAGTGGTTACACTTAATGGACAAAAAATTGCCCTATCTTGGGAGAAATCTAGCGAAAACCACATCCAATTTTAGAAAGCTCACAAGGTCCCACAAGATCAAGTTGGTGAAACACCATTTAAGAGGAGCAAAAAGAAGGAAATGCGGGGAAAACTTGTAACTGTCATCTAGTCTGGGGAGGAAGGAAGAAATGAGGGATAAGACTTACTTGTGGAGTAGCAAATCAAAATTTTAATTACCAAGAAGAATCTTTGTTGAAAATGTTCATTTTCCAACATTTATTCCTTTATAGATCCACAGTAGACATTTTCCAACCTATTTAATTATTTCTTTCTAGATCTAACTAACTACTTTAAATAAAACGATATTCTGTGTCTTGTAGTCTTGATACTCTCAGGCCTCTCAACTCTGTAAGCCCACAGTGTTTGGTTGCAATTTCCACATTTTGCTCGATAGTTGCTACTTAATGCTTTTCGAATTGTTGCAAGTCATATGGACCAACCCTCACTATGTCAAAGAAACGCAAGAACACAAAGTTACAAGACCCCAATCACAGCAGATACTTCAGGCAATGCGAGAGGGGCCCATCAGCCTCAACCACAAACCAGACACACAAGAGTGGGACTCACATACTAACAAACAAACATCTAGGGATGCGTGCATAAACTCATCAGCACAAAAGTTATGATATTTTACACCCATGGATAGCGTATTACAAAACAAACACACATGATTCCATAAAATTCGACATGAAAAATGGAAGAACCATGAGGAAACTGAACACAAGCCACAGCTAGTGGCATCAACCACAAAAGGCTGACAAACAGCATAAAATGCATCAGAACTGGAAAAAATTCAGCCTTATCCTACAAAATCATGTGCATACTCATTCTGAAAATGGCAAACCATATAGCTTCACACCTTTAGAGAACTTTCATACAAAGCAAGAACTCAAGTAGACATACAGGCAAAAATAACAAAGAAAACCAGAATCAAAATAATAATAATAACAACAACAAAGAAAAACATCAAAAATAGCAGAAATGAAAGAATAGAAACATCAGTTACAGGAAACAAGAACTGGACATCCATAACAAATCCTTCAGCAAAGATGCAAAAGCTGTAGCTAAGAAGAAGCAAGAACAGATTCCAGCAAAGAAATAAACTCGTAACAGTATAACATGTTACAAAGAGCAACACATCCATGAAATATCACATACTACAAGTTTAAATCCAACAACATATAAAACACTAATATCTCATGGGAAAATAAAAACAAAATGGCATCTCTTGCAGTTAAACGTTTTAATATGGAAGAAACAACACACAATATGCAGAAGGCACATCATAGTAGCATGTCTAGGAGAATTCAATTGATATGCATGCAAGCAACACAACTTTAAATTTTGGAAATGAGAGTGGAGTTAAAGCCAATCTACCTCAGTAATAAGGGTGCATGCCCTGGTACATCCCACCGGGAGGCACCCTAGGAGCTGGCGATGAACCTGACTGCTGAGTATGCTGGCTCTGGTACATTGTCGACAGTCCATAATTTCCACCTTCTGGGTAACCACCGCTAGAAGGCATTCCGGCAGAACCTGGAGGCAACCGATACAAGGAAGAAGCACTACCAATCCCACCATAGCCGCCTGCAGCAGGTCCCCCATACTGTGACGATCCATAAGGACCGACTGCCAAGCCACCACCTCCATAACCAGCACCACCTGTCCCCAAAGAAGATGGCACCTGACTCCCAACAGATGACAGCCCAGGACCGCCTGGACCACCAATTGACGATGGCAGCGAAGAATTCAGATGCTGATGGGCCAAACCAGGACCTTGGTTCCCGCCTGGGAAACCACCCAAGCCTCCAAACAAAGAAAGGCCACCGGGAGCACCAAACTGAGAAGGTAAAGAATTTGGCATTGAAGATGGCTGGGGCAATCCAACCCCATCTCCAACACCGTCGCCAGCACCTGCCGAAGGGGCCTGCATCCCTCCGGGCCCTGGGATGGGTGCACCAGGCTTTCCCTTCTTTCCCTCGATCGCCAGCTTACAAATCATGTGATGCCCATCGATGGTCTTGTTAGGTTCGATTAGTGAGGCCTGTGCTGCTTCTGCTGTCTTATAAACAAAAAGTGCAAAACCTCTCGATTTCCCTGTCTGCTTATCATACCCTAGCGGACCCTCCTCGATTTCCCCGTAAGATGAGAAATGGGACAACAGCCTGTCCGGTGGCATATCCGGCGGCACGTTCCCAACAAATATCTTCCGCATCGACACATCAGTGGCGGGAGCATTGGCAGTGGGGCCGTTGGAGCCGGATGCTGCAAGCTGCGTAACAGTCATCCGCCCATCGATCTTCTTGCTAGGCTCCTTGAGCGCAAGCAGCGCGCCATCGATGTGCTTGAAAGTAACGAAGCCATAGCCTTTGCTCTTGCCAGTGGCCTTGTCGACAATCACAACGGCCTCATCCAGATCGCCGTAGGCAGAAAAAAGGGAGCGGAGGCCGTCGGTTGTGGTGTCCCATCCAAGGCCGCGTATGAAGAGCTTGCGCTGGGTGAGGTCACGATCGGCTATGGAGCGGACGGCGTCTAGGACATCGGGATGACGAATAACCGCGTTTTGGAGGATGTCGAGGAGCTGATCGGGGCTGAATGGCTCGAGAATCTTGCGGGCATCTTCCAGAGTGAGCTTGGAAACGGAGAAGGCGTCCGGGATGCCGTTTTCGTCTGCTTTCCGTTTCTTGGATGCGATATCCATGGCCGAGATTGAGATGACTTTGGAAATAGAGAGGGACTGCAGGAAAAACCCTTACCCAAACTATGGAGGGAGGTGGACGGAAGATAACAACCCTAACCCTAATAGAAAACTGACGAATCGAATCGAGGAACAGAACAGACGGGAAGGTTACGTTGCCGGCCCGCTATTTGTAAACGGACCAAACAAGCACGCACGCAGAGGGGTAGAATCTGGACTTCGGACCCCGTATCCCTGCGCAGTATCAGTACGCAGCGTGACCTACGTAGTGGCGTAAGCCGCGTGGCCATCCTGGTGAAGACTGAAGGTTCGCCTGAACAAGATAATATTTTTAAAGAGATAATAATTAATATTTTTAAAGAGATAATAATTAAAAAATAGGTAAATTATAAAAAAACAACAAAAGCCTTTGCTATTGGATCTTTTAAGAAATAAAATCATACTGTTATATTTTTTAAAAAATATGGATGAAGATGGTAAGGATAAGCACTCTATTTCTACTATGTAGCTTGATTTACAAATCCATTAATCTATTGGCTAGTTGTGCCGCCATCTTTATTTCAAACACGGAAAAATAGAATTTCTTTTTTCTTTTAAATCGGCCTCTTACATGTAAAATTTCCATCTTCCAGGAAGTAAAGAAGAACGAATTTTAGGCATAGAATTCAATATGTGTATTTTTCAACTAGTACTGTATAGCACCTGTCGCGAGCGCTACAATGGACTCGGAATGATTTTTCCTCGCCTTGGAAATTTGGGCTATGCCGGATGGGTTTTCAACGCCTCTGAGACAGCAACGCGGGCTTAGTTTTTCTGCATCCACATGGGGTAAAACGCATTAGACTTCACGGTTTTTAGAAAGTTTGACATATAGGTGTTTTCTTGTTGGATCGGCAGCATAACGGCTAAGACGAGGCTTTCCGTATACGGATTAAGTCACAAATTAGGCAGCATAACGGTAGTGTATTATGCTGTAATCCGTATACTCGTGTGCACCCGCCTTGCCGAGGCGTTAACTCAAATAAGTACGCAAAAAAAAAATGGAGTAGTCATTGATCTTTAAAGGAAGATCAATCCCTATTTTCAATGAAATAATGTACTAATTGTACAGAGTTTAAGTTCCGGCCTTCAGATTAGAGCAAATATGGAAAAATCTATCAACCTGAGACAGCTTATACAACGTGAAAAGGGGGAAATGAAAATATATGAGAGAACAGGAGAGAACGGAAAGGGGAAAGTGGGAGAAAGGCGTGGAACTCGTCGAACGGGAAAATCGGGACGCCAGGGCTATATTGCAGACTCTCGTCCTCCCCTATGCGATGCCTCTCAAAGTGTCTTGAGGAGGAGGGGGGCATCTCCCTTAATAAGTGAGAGCATGAGCCTTGGGCTACTTGAGATGTTGGACTTGGTCCATGGGCTTGAATTTGGTGGACTTCTTCCACAGTGAGCTGAAACTTGGTAGGCTAGAGTTTGACTAAACTCATTATTTTGGGTGAGCCGTTGTAGAGGCCTGATGAGTTGTTGTAAAGAAGCCTGCTTTTGAGGCTTGGTGGGTCGGATCTGATGGGTTGCATTGTGGAGCTCATTTATTATGTATGGTGAGTTGAATCTGGTGAGCTGCATAGTGGAGCCCGTTGGGTGGCTTATAGGAGTTTTGCTCTTATGGACCGGATTTGGTCATCGAAGGGCATGCTTTTGAGGCTTGGTGGAGCTTTGCTCATGTGGGCTGAAATTGGAAGTACTCGCTTAGTAGTGGGCTTGGCTTTCTTGAAATTTTTTTTGTTTTAAATTTACTTGGGCTTAGTTTTCGTTTCAATTTATCTATCTTTGGGTTCAAGGGTAGGGTATCAACACACTGCTTGATGAGGATAACCGGTAAGTCGGTAACCAAGCTGGATGGGATTGACATACCGGCTCAATGAAGTACCGACCCGTCCAATCCGGCCAATATAACGGTGATCTTGCGTGCTTGGTGGTTAAAATCCGGACGTCCGAATGTTGACGAACACGAATGCCTGTCCGACTTTAGAGTGAGTGGGTTGGGCTAGCTAGCACCGGCGAGCTGGACATCCAGATTTACTCAAAAGGATCCGTCTGTCGGCAAAAAAAAAAATAATAATAATAGGATCTCGACATGGGCTTCTCACCAAGGACTTGGCTGAAAGCTTGAACCGATCTTCAAGACATCAACCCAAAATCACTGTAGCATTTTTACGTATATATGCTGAGTGATTTAATGGCGTCACATGATGAGCTTTATAAAAAAGCGCATTATTTATATCATTACTTCATGCTTAATTTTCCCAAAATTTACAATCCCATGTGCAATGGAAAATTAAAAGTTACAAATTCAATGGAAATCTCAACAGATGAAAAACGTTGAGTTTGAGCCCATCTAAGGAGCCGAGTAATCAATAAGGCAAGCTTTTTGAGCTGGAGCTCAAAACCAACTCTTTAAGGTTAGTGCCGCCAGTAGGAGCATTAGCTCTCTTCATGATCAATTCCATGTTTTTGTCTAGACTCTGCTTCACCATATTCTTAATGGCGGTCCTACCTTCGATAGCAGATTTTTCACTCACCGGAGATCCAATCACGACTCTCCCAGTCTGTGGCCCGGAATGAGGGCCCACTTTCACCTGCCTCTCGTCTTTGAACCACTGGAGTATCTTGAGGGCTCTTTTTTGAGCCAGAGGGCTTCCCAACAAGCCCACTTCAAGCAGGACGGACACTATTCCACATTGTGCCATTTTTTCTCTCTGTAACCAACTTCTGTGTGCAAGAATCATGAGAATGTAAGCAGCTAGCTCTTGGCAGCGCGGCTTATCATCCCATGACAGTGTCTCAATCAGCCCCTTCGGGACTGTTGGATCATCTTCCATGGCCTTCTTTCCGGCCACGGTGACCACCAAGTTCCCCAGAGTCATTAGTGCCTTCTCCGAATATTCTTTATCGGACGAAAATCTGAGGAGAGAACGGACCGCGCCGCTCGACACTAGAGCCCCTGCGTGGTCGAGCATGGTTGAGAAGTTGAAGAGGGTGGACAGGCACGCTGCCTTCGCCTCATCGGCGTCCATGTCCGAATCAAGGATCTCGAGGAGGGGCGGGAGGAATTGCAAAGAAGGGAAAGGGAATTGGGTGCCTGAAAGTGACGAAAGCGAGAGGAGGAGGATCGCAAATTCTCTCTTATTGGACGGGTCCAAGGGCCCCCCAAGCTTTGGCAATTTTGCCAGGATGCCCGCCTCCACCATTAGAGCCTTATTTCTGAAATTGAAAAAACACAAAAAAAAAAGATAAATAAATAAGATCGGCTAAAGATCACGACAGATATTGGTTGGTGTGGCTGTAAGCATGCATTGAATTTCTTGGTTTACACAAGCAAAAAGTCAATGGTTTGATCATGGGGAGGGCCCGTTTGCTTTGAACTAGTTTCATAGTGGTTTCTCCTCCGGAATACGACCGGACGTGGTAGAAATTAGGTGTTTCGGTTGACTATGGATTACGAGGTTCCACACTTGAACCCCTTCCACTGAAACAGCCCTTATTGTTTTTAACTATTTATTCATTAACTCGCTTATCGTGGGGCTACTAACAAACACGTATCCTTGGACATTGAAATTTTACATATGGGCGTGTTGGTTCAATCGGGATTCGGATTTTATGGATTGAAAGTTTTGAATTTTTTTCAAATTTTATTCATACATGCCAGTATAAAAACTCTTTAAATCTTTGCTGGTTCCGTGGTCTCCGGACAAATAACAAGCTTTTTTTGGATGGAAAATTTTAATGAAATACCCATTTCTAAGTAGAATTCCTTTGAATATTTAAAATTGGAATAAGAAAGGTTACAGAAAGGAAAAACAGCGGCCTCCGTCCCAAGCCATAACAATGTACACTTGCAGCCCATCGTAGCCCCCCTGGCCTGGATGATCTGATAGATCAGCTATGTTGTGCAAATTCACTATTCCCAAACTACCCTTGGCAATAAGACCGCTATTGTGAAGCAAATGGAGCGATCGAACTGCATTAGGTTCATTAGTGAGACGAGGGTTAGTCGGCCATTTCGTATAACCTGAGATCATCAGTCCCGAGCTGCGTTAGAGCCGGCGGCTACGATTAGGAAGGGTCAAAAGTCCACCTCTTCTTCCCTAATGTACGCACGGTACATGGCCGTTCCTTCTTCCTGCCTCACTTCCCAGAGCACCAAGACGTGCGTAACAGGCACACGACGGCGCATCTTATCATACCCTATCCAATCTATCGGGAATCAGGGCAAGAAAACTTACGTGTAAGTTCCATCAGCAAGCTCGTTGAGCGCGCGGACCGCCGATCTCTGGTGCTCCGGAGCCTCCGAGTCGAGCATCGACACGAGCGTCGGAATTACGCCGAGCGCCGCAAGCGATTTCCTCGTCTTGAGATCCGCTTTCGCCAGTCTCGCGATCTCCTTCGCCGCATCCTCCCGTTCATTTCGATCCCCGAAATGAAGCAGCTTCACGGACTTCCGCAAAACGTAGCAATTGTCTTCAGTTCCTCCGCCAATCTCTTCTTCCTTGTCTCTCTCAGCCGGTTTTGCCATTTCCAATTGATCCTGTACGAGAATTCGTTTCCTGCTGGCCTTCGATCGAAGGCAGTGTCTGATTCGTGAGAAAAACCGGAGCTTTTTGGAGTAGGAAAAGAAGCATGGCGAGGACTCTAACATCTTTCTTTGGCTGAGTCGGTTAGACATTGAGAAACCGTTCTTTTTCTGCCTCCTTTAAAGAGATCTGTTCCTATTAATGAGAGAGAGAGAGAGAGAGAGAGAGAGCGCCGAGCCTTCCTGGACCCTGGTTGCAGGAAACAGAGTTTTCAGTCACATGCAAGAGGCAGTTTTTTAAGGGCACGAAAACAGGCATAGATATCCCGAAGGAGACCGCGAATCCAACTCTCCAAATATTATAGTCCAAACATGGAGTGGTGTGGCTTCTGAGTCAGGCTGTGGGTGGTGGATCTCGACCGTCTATTTTGAAACGTAGATGGATAGCCTACTGCATCATTTCTTAAATGGCGGCAGCATTTTTTTAGTGGATGGCCATCTACCTTCGGTATGGGAAGCACCCTCGGACCACTGCTATTCGCTGGGTTCTTCCCCTTCCTAAAAATATATTCATATATAAATTATGAAATATCTTTAAAACTATTTATAAATATAAAAATTATTTATTTACATAAAATGATATTTTAAATAATTTAAACATTGAAAATATATTTTTAAAATTAATATTTAATATTAAATTATTTTATTACATCAATTTTATATGTTTGCCAATGGACTCCATACATAGTAATACTAAATAATTGAAAGAATTTTTAAAATACTATAAATAATAGTAAATACTATAGATGAAATAAATTTTTTATTAATCATTAAGATATTAAAAATGAAACAGATTTCATAAAAATGGGATTCATTTAAGCATTTCTCGCACTTTAAAAAGTGTATATGTGATTTAATTTCAATATCTAAATCATTAACTGTATTTTACTTAAATTTAATATCATCGAATCAAGTTTTGATACTTATATGATTTTTAGCAATAAATTTATTTTTGAGTTTCTAAGTATTTATTTTTGAATTAATATCAGTTACATGAATATTATATTATCATAATTTTTGTTATAAGTATATTTTACTTTGCTGAATATAAATGGACAGGTTTGATTTTAAAATAAGTAATTAATGTTAAAAATCAGTATATACGCACTAGTAGTTTAAATTTCATTTCTAAATACTAATTATGACAAATTATACACATATCCAATAAATTTAATTTTTGACATGGCAGCTTTAATGCGAAAATTATGAATAATAAACGATTCAGATGTTTCATCAAAGCATGGCAAAAAACTAATTCTGAGAGCAAAATAGCAGTGCTCTTCATATTTGGGTTACCCATTTTCCCGGCCATATTTCATGTGGGCCATCTAGCTGGAGGCTCCGAAACTCGCAATCATTTTATTTTCACCTGCCACATGTACAGAATGGTTGTCGGAATAGAGATGCCAGTCCTTTTGGTATGTATATTTTTTACTGGCCGCCTATATGCAATTATTTTATCTCTTTCATCTTTTTTTGTCCTAATTATTAACCCATTTTTACATTAAAATATTACTCCTATTGAATTTCATGTGATATGAACCCGTACTCGAATTTATCTAATAACTCAAATAATGCAGTTGAGTGCAGGACATTATTTCCCGACACTTATCCCTATTATACTAATACTAGTAGTATAGAATAACCACAAGTAGACTTATACAAGAGAGAACATGAAATAACTATCTAATTATCAATTTAAATTTTAATTATTTCTTATGTAACTATTTTAACTATTTCATCCTTTTTGTACTTATAATTATTAACCCATCTTTACATAAAAATATTATCCTCGTTGAATTTCATGCAACATGAAATCGTACTTGAATCAAACCTTGTAAAATTTATCTAAATAACTAAAATAATACTGCTGAGTGCAAGACAATATTTCTCCACACTTTTCCTACAATACTAGTACTAGCCGTATAGAATAACTGCAAGTAGCCTTGTATAAGAGAGAACCTAACTTCTTATTTATTATCTAATCATCAATTTAAAATTTTAATTATTTATTAGTGTAACTATTTTATCTATTTCATATTTTTGTATTTTTAATTATTAACCTAAATTTATGTAAAAATATTACTCCTATTAAATTTCATGTAATATGAAAGCTAGCTTCGCTTGCTGCCAGAGGCACCAACATCCTTGCCAGCTACCCATACTGGATTCTCCCCACTATAGGAGACTTCATATGTTTGTCTCTCAGCATGAGAGTAGTTGATTGTAACTAATTTGAGATGGATGTAAAATACAACCCCATAAAAAATAAAGTTTTTTCTAATCACGATACCTAATGCATGATAAATACTGTATAGGATGAAAAATTATTATTTTATTAAGTTTTAGTTGAATGCATCTAGGTGCATTGAAATTTAAATATGCTCAAGTGCAAAATTTCTTTTTATTTTTAAAAATATTATAAAATTATCAATCTAGTTGTATTTATTCTATGAAATCAATTTTATTATTTTAAAGGTATATATTTTTATTTTTAGAATATGGGTATTTTAGTCATCTAAAAATGAGTAATCCTCTCATTTTTAAAGGTAAAAATATACGCATTTCCAAAAATAGTAAAAATTAATATTTAATAATAATTTTATAAAAATTTTACAAAATAAAAAATTTACACTCAAGTGCACTAAAATTTCAATCTAATATGTTGCATTGAACTGAGACTCTATTTTATTCAAGTCACTTTACATGGACAATTCTAACAAACTTGTGTTGCTGTGTCATGCAAAGCCAGGATCTTTGATGGGGCAATTTGTCATGGAGCATAATAGTTTTTTGAGAGGAAACTATGTAAAAATACATTTTTTTAAAAAAAAATTAATTTAAAATAATTTCGCGGGGCAATTTCTACTTGGGGGAAAATATTCCAAATCTTTGTTACACGGCTGTAAATTTGGATGTGGCGTGGCACGGAGATTATGGTGGACGCATAAAAGTTTTTTTCTTTTTTGCGGTTCTTGGAATCTCAAAAAGAAAAGTAAGGACGTCCATCACCGTCGCCCATCATTTTCGGTTGAGAATAGTATTCTCGAGAAGAAGGAAAAAAAAAAAAAAAGAGGTATACGGATTCATTCCGTACCTGATTTTTTTGGATAACGGAATGGATATGTTTGACGACGCATTACACTCTTGGGCCGTGGCAGGCTTTTTTTTTTTTTTAATAATTCTGTAAATTGGGTCATCAGAATAAAATTTACTTAATTTATGTGATTACTGCCATCCCAATTTCGCCCGCATTCGTGGAATTAAAGGGGTAGGATGGCCGAAATGTTTGATTTGTCTTTCTTTTGTCTTGTAGGGATCACAGGGCAGAGTCACTGTTTTGAAAATCGAACCAATCAGGCAGTCGGACCAGTTAGGCCGTGAATAGGTTACGTCCAGTTCGTTACTGTACGGTCTTATCCGGTTGAACCGAATAAACTAAAAAATCAATTACGGTTTAGTGACCGGTACGGTTGTAAAACCATTGTTACCGCAGGCTATCTTTACGGAGATCATTACAGCAGAGAAACGACAGCATTCACACGCCACGTAGTCTGCCCAGGACCCAGGTACTGTGTCGTCTTCGTTGGGATTTGGCAACCAACCCTTTTGTGCCCTGTGTTTGCCCGCTGCCGGCGGCGCGTCCGGCGCATCTCCACTGCAAGATCTCAGAAACGCCCGGAAATCCTTCACTTGCTCCAACCATCACGTGTGCAAGGTTGGAATGCCGCTGGCCGTCCCTCCCGTCTATGTCGCAAAGCATCCCCTTGAATGGGAACAGCGAAGTACATCCTCTTTTTCCAACAATCTGAATTTTATACCAAATATGCGAGGGAACAAAATTTCCAAACACGCCTAACATGGATATGGTTTTCGTCAATTGTCTATTAAAGTGGGTAACAGACCCACTCACTCGAAATTTTAAGAGTGGATCATCTGTAATCCGAGAAGAAGTTGCGAAGAAATAGTTGAAAGATGATTGAGAATAGTCTACCTTGGACGATGCGTAGGCTAGGAAATTTCCAATAACATCATCCATGCACTTTATCACACCAATTTCTATTATCTCCATCTACTCCTGTTGGAAGCTGTAAAACTGAAACTGTGTTTGCGATGTATTTAAAATAGTCATGCACATGCACGTTTGACATGCCGCTGCCTGGTATGAATATGTTATGATCCATCCATCGATTTTATAATACGAATAATAATGAGAGTTTCTTTTATAAAAAAAATTAATATAATCAGAGTTTCGAATGAAAGTACGGCGAGCTACGAGTGCGCACTGCGCACTGGAACTCCAATGTTGACCTTCTTAAGAGGATGATGGAATTTGGACGATGTGCCTTGCGCGGTTGTGGACTTGCGGTCAGCTCCCGGGAGTGCTGACGTGTATGCCACATTCATGCCAGGGCGCGGGTGCATTTATTTTTTTTTAATTTTTAAATTTTTATATAACTATTAATCTATATGTATTTAACATGTATATCAATTTCTACCATTTTTTGATACTTTTATATATATATATATATATTTTTTTTAAATGACATTTTCATTATTAATTTTTAAAAATAAAAAATCTAAAAGTATACAAAAAATTTTACACATGTTAAAACACCTACATTAACAGTTATATAAAAAAATTTAAAATATAAAAAATGAATTTTTACACCCGGACGCACCCAAACTAAATACACTCAAGTGCGCTATATCATACTTTCAAAAGGATAAATCATTTTGAGTTGAGTCAAAGTTGGAGTCTTTTCAACCTAGTACTATCTGTACAATGTTAATTCAATACTACATTCAATTCTATTTTTTAAACTTTAACTCAATCTTATGTTAAACTCATATATAAAGATGAATTATTTTGTTAGCTCGGGTTAAGCAAATACCCCGCTTAGCTCATCTCAAAACACCTATTTAAAAATATTTTTTTATTTTTTCTCCATGCACTTATTTATCGAATATTTTTAACATACATAGCAAGTTTTACCATTTTAAAATATGTGTATATATTTTCTAAAGATTTTTAAACATAAAAGGTATTTTAAACACATGTATACATATAAATATTTAAAAATCTCACAAAATATACACACATATCAAAAAAGGTAAAATTTGGTTTATATGTTACATACGCTTATATAAAATAAGTGTGTAGATAAGAAAGCCAACTAAAGTATTTTTAAATAGGTTTTTTAAGGTGAGCTATGTAGGGCATTTGTATAACCTGGGCTAACAGGATCACTTGTTGTATATAAATTAGTTTAGTTCAAGCTACAAACCAAATAAATAAATATATAGAGGGTGTGCTTATTTTACTAGAAAACTTTATAATAAAAAATTTTAATATAAAACTTTTTACTCGCGACAACTTTTTTGTTTTTAATTATTTCTTCATATATTTTTATACAAATTATTTTAGCTTTTAATCATTTATATCAACTATCCGTACAATTAACTTAAGTATTTTACCTTATTCACATAATTTTTAATCATCACTAATGTCATATCATATTATTTTTACAAGAATAATTTTTCATTTAAACGTTTTATCGCTTCTTAAACACATCGAAAGTATGTCTGGAAAGTGAAAAAAAAAATTCTTATAGACATTTTTAAAATGAGAAAAAATAATATAATGTAATAAGAGTGATGACAAGTAGTAAAGAAAATCAAGTAAAAATAGATAGATTATTAGTATAAGTAGTCATGTAGAAATGACTAAAAACATAACAGTTGTACATGAATATATCAACGAGTATTTAAAAAACAAGATACTTATTGAAAGTAAAGAAGATTATAGATTGAAAAGTTTTAATTTGGGGTGTGTTTAGAAAGTGATAAAACTTCTGGATGAACCATTTTTGACATAATAGTTTTGAAATGAAATAAAATAATGTGATGTGATATGTAAATAGTCAAAAGAATAAAATTAAAATAAATACGTTACTTACATAAGTAGTTAAGTAAAACTATTTGAAAAGTATAATAGTTATATGGAAAGATACGAAAAAATAATTAGAAAATATGATAATTATGGTAGGCGAAAAGTTTTAGTTTCAAAATTTTTTAATGCAAACAAATACGCCCATTAATATTAAAAATATTTTGTTTGATTAAATCTTTTTTAAAATATAAATTCATATGATAGGAGAAAAACTAGTCTTTTTATAAAAATATCTTTCAATTTATGACTTATATAGTAATAAAATTATTAAGTAATAGTAATAAAATGATTAAGTAATCTTATTTCAAAACAGTGATGTCTAGTTAATGTTTACATAACCCATTGACAATTCTAATTTTTATGCAGAACATAATTCTGTGCACCAAGGTGTATTTACATTCGGTGTACTTGGGTGATATATTAGTTCTATTAATCCATATTTAAAAGTTTTAAACCCATAAAAGCTACCAATCAAAATTTTATTAGCCTTATCCTTTAAGTATGACTATTTGTTATTTTGACCAAATACTGCATTTGTTATTGAAAAACAAAAACAGAGGTTTTTTTTTTTTCAAAAGGCTACCGAGTAATGTGATGTGGCAAAGTTAATGATTAAGAGTTAAAAAAATGAAGTTAATATAGATAAGATAATTTCATAAAAATATAAAAATTGAAACAGGTAATAATTGTTGGGATTGATGATTTCAAAACAGTCTAAAAAATATTTTTTGATTTCCTTTCTTTTTATTAAAAATATTAATGTAGACATATTTAGAAAAAACAAAGTTTTAATATTTTTTGAGATGTGTGTATGTTTATTTAAAATTTTAAATATAGGAGTATTGTAGTTATTTTAAATAAAATGTTTAAACCTGGTTAAAATATTCCTGTATTCAAAGATCTAATAAAATGCAAGAGTTAACAATTAATATTAAAGAAAATAAAGTTAAAATAGATAAGCTAAAAATATATTTAGAAAATGATTAAAGGGCCGGATTATTTTAGACTGGTCCAAAACGAGACCGTTTTAAATGGTAAAAAAATATATTTTTTAAATTTTTTATAAAAATGGTAATGTAGGTATATTTAATATATAAATCAAGGTTTATCATTTTTAAAGTTGTATGTATATTTATTTTGAATTTTAAATATAATAGTATTTTAGTCAATTTTTAATCAAAATTTGTTACAATATAACTAAAATACCCTATATATAGAATTTTTAAATAAATATATATACATTTCAAAAATAGTAAATTTATTTTATAAATTGAATATACCAAAACTAACACAAAAAATATATTTTTTGGACCGGCTTGAAAGGATGCCATTTCAGCAAAGTCTGAAATAATCATTTCTCATGATAAAAAGTACGATAACTGAATGTCAGGCGACTCAGGTCACGTGGAAGGGGTGTAATATGCAGGAGCATTTTTTCCCATTTCCTCGTCACCAAAGGAGAGCTTTATCACCAAACGAGGCGCTGGTTTGGTGGCCGGTTGCGTAGCCAAGCTTTCGTCGTTCGAATTTCTAGTGAAATTTCGAATTAAAATTTTCGTGGGGTATGTGTGAAGTTCTTCTTATTTAGTTTAAAGTTGGTAGTTTTTTTTTTTTTTGATATTTGAGAGTTTGTTGTTTCTTTTTGGAAATATTATTAGAAGTGTTTTAAAATTTCGAACGTGATATGAATGGAGATATGTTGTAAATGTACTCAATAAAAAAAAGGAGAGCTTTATTACCCTAAAAAAAGAAAAAAGAAAAAAGAGAGCTTTATATAATATTTTTTCATGGGTGCAACTAATTAAGCCGGGCCATTCTGGTTTTGAATCAACCACGTATTTATCATATTTGTTTGAAAACTTCTAATATATGTTATTTTAGGTTAAGTGGATTCAAGATTTATCCTATTTAATTTTTTAAAAGTTAAATGAGTTTTGATTTCGATTCAAAATCTATCCATTAAAATAGTTTTCATGCGGCAGATGTGTTTGACAATTATGAAAATTTGTCAATTTAAAATTTCTTACTCTTCACATCTATTGTATTTTTAATCATTTTAAATTTTTCTACACAACAAACCTATTTTTAATTATTTTATCACCACTAGCCATATAACTATTCTATCGATTTCAATTTTATTTTTTACTTCTTATTATTATCTTTATCATATCATACACATTCTTTTGTTTAATAAAGTTTCACACAAAAAAATTATTCAAAAATTTTATCAAATGCTGAAGTTACCTTAAATTTAAAAATTACAAATTTTATACAAATCTTACATCTAGTTTATATATTCTTTGATGGAATATATTTCATATATTTAAATGATTATACAATTCATAAAATATATTAAATACATCCCTTGCAAATTGTGTTGGTCCCGAGTATCAATACTTTAGAACTTAACCTACGTTAATGGAATTGGATGTTACGCCAGTGAGAAACTATGAACTTACTTTTTGTATGTTTGTTTAATGATAAAACAAGAAACTATGAACTTCTTGGGCACGTTTATTTCACAAGTAAAAGCTTTTTATTTTTAATAGT
>JAXCLR010000001.1:91001693-91021327 GCA_035584095.1 Annona squamosa | reverse complement strand
TGGATTACTCTATCCCGACCCCTCTTTAATGGAGGTCGGTCGGGGTAGAGTTATTCCTTTTCATCAAAAAAAAAAAATAAAAAAAATAGGGTGTTGTCGTGAGAGTATTCACGGCTACCTCTGTTGTTGAGGATATTTAGAAGAGCACGACCGTTGTGCTTGGTGAAAATAGCCGCTATCCGACGATTGAGGGCGATGAATTTTCTTAAATGGAGCTTCAGTTGCAGATGGCGGATACGCAGTGTGGTCGATGCTTGATGGCTGCATCGATTCAAAGGACAATCGAATTTTGTAGAGCTTGTTGGTTGAGAAAATCGAAGGGCTGACTCGTCGATGGTGATGCTGAATTAATGGTTGTCTTGGGCTTTTACAGTCAATCGACGTTGAGAAGGGAGGTGTCAACATGCAATTTTGGATCTACGATTTTAGGAGGAAACAACAACAATGGTGGTGGAAATTGGAGCACTGGTTAGGGCAGATGGGTGTGCCCCGTTTGCTCCTACAATTTCATTGTGATGGATTTTGCTGCTGCAATTTCATGGTGATGGCTTCTGCACAAGGGAGGGGCAGCAGATTCGACTTTTTGTTCAAGTGAGGGATTCGGGTGTGGGGAAGAGCAGCCATCTTATGACCTTCATGTTCAATGTCATTGAGGAACTCGCTCCCACCATTTATGCGATCGCTTTCAAGTTCCTCTTCATTTTTTGGTGTAATCTGTTGAAGCTGGCACTTGGATCTGGATGCATAATTGTCTATACGATTTAGATTTCAGCAGATTGGTAGACTTTTATTGTTGCTTTGATCAAAAGTCCAAATATGTATATTTTGAATTAAGGCCAGCTTTGGTATGATGCTTTTATTCTAGTGCTGTCTAGGTTGTCATTTGTTAGCAGTATGTTCATTTGCATGCCATGTGAAGATTGGGTTAGTTGTTAACGGCTTAATTCTGTTTGCAGTTTCTGGCGTAAATAGATTTTGTTTTGGTAAGTTGTTGCAAAAAAATAAAAATAAAAATAAAAAAATAATAAAAAAATGCAGTGTTTGCTTATAGAGAACTGGATGATAATTTGCTTTCTGATTCATTCTCCCTCATACAAATTCCAAGGATATGTTTAGTAGAGTATGTCCTTAATGTATCTAAATCATACAGGTATGGATTTTAAGGTCAAGCATCTCACAATTGGCGGAAGAAACTACAATTTACAATCTTAGATATAGGTGAATACTTATATTTCTTCTTTGGATGGATCAAATGCACATATTATAGATTTTCTTCTCCATCTTTCCAGTATCTCACTTGATATTTTTGAGTTCGCAAAAGACTAAATTTTGCTTGATATCTGCCTGTAATTTCATCATCATATTGGTTGAAATCAATTGTGATAGTAATGTAGAGGAAGACGACTAGATTTGGGTTCACGGTAATCATGAAGCTTGGCTTGATCGACCATGGAGGATGGATGAGTCGTGTTTAAAAGCGTGCTGTTGGCCGAGACCATAAAACGAGCAGCATTGTTCGTTGGCATAGAAAAGGCACTGCAGATTGTTGCGATGGCATAGAAGAAGAGAGACGCAGTTCTTCGGTGTTAACGATTCAGAGTAAGAAGACGACAGGTGACGTTCATTATCAGACAGTAGTGGTGTTGGCGTTACCATTAATCAAAGGGCGATATTGGAAAAAGCAAAAAAAAGTTTAACGGGTGATTGACAGAATTCGTCACCATGGGTATGCATGCAATTATTGTCAAATTATACGGGGTAATTTGTAATTTTTGAAATTAAGTGGGTTATTTGCAATTGTGGTTAAACTAAGTGGACATATTTGCAAATTATCCTTTTCTAATATATGCTTTTTGAATTTTTGAAATTAGATGTATTTAGTGGTTAAAAATGACTAAAATACTTTGTTTTTAAAAATTCAAATGTATATACAAATCTCCAAATTAAATTTATATATTAAATACACATAAATTAATAAGTTTATAAAATTTAAATTAATGCTAGTAAATAAGCTTTTTAGCCTGACTAACATGATCACTACTTATTTAAAAATGAAAATTGAATATGCCTGACTTTTTTTATTTATTTCAACTAAAATATAATTGATTTTTATTTTCATTGTATGTTAATTGTCCTAGTAATCTTGTTTCTTCCCACAATGACTTAATTTTATGTAGATTTTACTTTTAAGGTTCTACTTGCCAAGAAAGTTTAATGAGGCCTAACGATAAAATCAAAATTAATATATTAGCATATTTTAAAATCATTTGTTTTATTATAATATCAAAAATTATTTAAACCCAAGTTTTGGACATGCCGGATCTACTTAAAAATGTATCTAATCATATGTAAATAGTGAAAAATACTTGGATCTACTCAGAAATAGATCAAAATGTGTTAAAATATTATAATAATTTATAAAATCATTTATCCAGATTATGCTTGAATGTCGAATTAATATATCAAAAAATGATATATAATTAAAATAATTCATAAAAATGATATAATCTGGTTATAAAATGGAATAATGCACATTTCTAGTTTGATGATTTTCCAATAATAGAGCTAAAATGATATCAAACACCCATGTGAGGTGGGCCAAAAAAGTGACAAATTGGTAATTATTTTTTATGTTTGTATAATCTGTTGGTTTACTTATCCTAAAATGATGTGTATTTGGTAACAGACATTTGATTCTATGCATCAAGTGCATTAAGCCCTGACGCACCCAGGTGAAATTTTTTTTAAAATTTTCTTAAACATTTTTTACAACTGTTAATCTAAATATATTTAACATGTGTATCAATTTTTACTATTTTTAAATATTTATAGATATTTTTTGAATTTTTTAAAATTATTAATATTTTCATAATTCAAGCTTAGTGCTCTTAGGTGCGCAAAATAACAAGGCAATGTGGGTGGGGTGAGAAAGAATATATTTTTAAAAAATGTTAAAATGTGTGATATAATAGAGATAATATGAGAATAAATATGATAATTACATAACAAATATTGAAATATCGACGTGAAAAATAAATACTTGGATAATTAATATGTTAAATTATATTTTGAAAAAAATGTAGGGGAAGGGCTATTAAAGCGTATAACCAATGGGAATCAAATAGTTGTTGACCATTTTTTCAATGTTCGGCGACCTCAAAGTCAAAACATCCAACAAGGTAGACGGTCACGAAAAGACTTTTTCACTACTGCTGGCTTTTCTAAGATCTTTTCGGGAGGGTAGGTTACTACCACTTAGACAGTGCAATTTGCTTCATTTTTTTAGTTTTTTGACTGTTGATTTTTAGCACAAAATTATTCAATTAGTATTCCCACGTAGACCTTCATTCAGTCTGTGCGAAGGCTTTGTCACAAAAGTTACACTAGAGTATAAAAAAAATGTAAGAATATGAACCATATTTCTTGGGTCAACAATGACATCCTTTGGTTTATAGTTTAACCATATAGAGGGATAAGGGGCTAAGGAGTAAAATATATAAACTTTTTATAATTACTTTATTTATTTTAATTTTATTTTCTTAACTCTCTATCTTATCTTATCACTTTTAAAAGTCTTAATTCATATAAATTTTCATTATGTTTTACCCAATTAGCAAACATACACTAAATAAATGTCAATATTCAAATAACAACTTGCAAAGCACCAGTGGTCTAGTGGTAGAATAGTACCCTGCCACGGTACAGACCCGGGTTCGATTCCCGGCTGGTGCACAAGTTTTATTTTTAGATTACCATTAATTAAATCTCTTAGATAAGATAATAGCAAAAGAACGTTTAAGCTTTTAACAGCGCCAGTGGCTGGTACATAAGTTTTATTTTAAAATTATCCATTAATTAAATCACTTTGCAATGTTTAAATTATTTTTATAAAGTATATGTAGATTGTGTTGGATATGTTTGTTTATTTTCTAACTTATTAATGCGATATGTTTTTATATGGACGCATATTTAATTTTATAACTTGTTTATGCACATAGATTTTTAATTCTTAATTGCAAATACGTTACTCACTTTAAGTTTTTCATGTGATTTACCAATGAAATAAAAAGTGCTATCAACATTATTATACATTTTAAGAATAAATATTACTATTTTGTAATTTAGCAATTTTAATAGTAATTCAATATTGTATATTTATGTTATTTTCATCAAGAGTCGATACACATATTTATCAACACCAAGTTGTTAATAAAATTAATAAAAAAAATTGCTAACTCTTTGTTATCATAATTGTGTTTTACTCCATTAAATAATAAAAAATGAAGCATTTAACTATTAAATATATCATATGTATGACTTTATATTGATATACATATGATTTCTTAAAATTATCATATATTTATCTGTTCTTCAACTTGACCCGTTGTCCTAATATTAACTTGAAATTAATCTGAAGTTTATTCCAATATTCATTGAAGAAAGTTGACGGTTGAACTAACTTTTCATCATCTGAGTAAGAAGTAGAAATAGAAAGAATTTTTAAAAATAGAATTAAGATTGGGCACATCTAGAAAGAATTTTTAAAAACAGAATTAAAATTCAACACATAGTAACTTGTCTTTATTTTCACCTCTAAGAGATTATTTGATATTACATTGAAATGTAGATTTTTTTGGGTGAGAAGAGATTTTAATATGATGTTGGCAATAAATACCTATAGCGCGAAGGCTTCCCCTCCCATTCATCAACATATCAAACATTACTTTTTTTTTTTTTTTAGGACTTCACCCAAATTAAATCTTTTAGATAAGATAATAGCAAATGAAGGTTTCAGTATTTTTTAATGGGGCTATAACTAACTTTTAAGGAAAAAGTAAATTCTGAGCAGCACCAGTACAGACCCGGGTTTGATTCCCGGCTTGATTCCCAGCCGATACATGAGTTTTATCTTTTAAAAACTCATTAATTGAATCTTTTAGATAAGATAATAGAAAACGATTGCCTTTGTTTTTAACAGTTAGGGAAATTTTTGCGCCCTAAATCCTTTAACTTTATGTATTAGCATATTAGACCTTGCCAAATTTTAATTTTTGCATTTTAAACGCTATCCTCTCATGCCGTCGGAAAAGCTTCATTAAGTCGTGCATAATGACAAGAATACGCTGGCACCACCTAACACCATCATCTTCCTCAAAGCCACTGTCGGTGGCCGCCAAGCTCATGATTTTTGCAACACCCTTCTTATTACATCTGGGTAACAACAGTTGTAGCCGCCAGCACCAAAATAAAAAATAAATAATAAAAGATAAAGACATTGATATCTCATGATCGACAAACAGAGGTTCCAAACCTTAATGGAGAAGATTTGAACCATTTGGATATATGGAGTATTCGCGTTTCCCACCCCATATTTCCCATTTTCATCCGCGATGAGCTATATACTCCATGCGTCTTCTGGAAATGGCAGTGGTGGTGTTCTAATCTCGGCTTTCCCTTCCAACATCTGAATGACCTGGCTCATTGGTGGCCTCTCCAAGGAACGTGTTGAATGCACCAGAGTCCCAATAAACACATCTTCCTCAAAATTTCATCTCCCCATCATCTTCCCCTCTTGCCGCTCGCTAAAAATCCCAGTAAGTAAATTTGGCTGGAGGCAAACACGTCGAATCATATTTTTACGTCCCGCTACCATCTCTAAAAGAACCATTCTATAACTATACACATTAGACTTCTTTGTGATGGGGCCATACGATTTGGATCACATCTCTGGCGTTGCATATCAAGGAATGCCTCCACCTCCCATCGACGAAATATGGCTGTGATCCTTATCAATCATCCGGGACAACCCAAAATCTGCCACTTTAGCTGAGTAATTCGAGTCCAGCAGCACATAGTGTAGCTTGATGCCACAGTGCAAAATTCTTCTACTGCAACCTTGATGCAAATAAAGTATTCCTCGAGTGGTCTTAGTGGAGTTGCTGCTTTTGTGCTTTGATTTGGAAAAAGTAACTGCCGCAGATCGGATTATCATGGCTGCTGATTCTGAAATTGCAAGGATATGATCGATTCTTCCTACGGCTGGTCGAATTTGGAACTGAAAAACCACGGGGCATTGTTAATTTGAAATGTGGTGGTGGCTTGAAATGGTGGCGGCCGGTTGAGAAGAGGGATATTGTACTGCAAATAACTGCTACTGGTCAGAAAAAACAGACAAAATGGTAGCTGCAAATGGGTTCGATTTCGTGGCTGGCTTAGTTGGGATGATGGAGCTTCCTGGATTGGTTGATGAGGAATGGGAGTTGCTACACCTGTGTAAATAATTGCCGATTAGAGCTATTTTTAGCTTGACCAACTTTTGGAAATCAGAGGTGGATTTTGATTGCCAAAATTTTACATTTGCTATTCGCGAGAATTTGTGTGGGCTAGGATTTAAAGGGCGGTGGACAAATTTCATGATGTTGTTGGCTTAGTCATGGATAGCCGATGTCTCGGCTGCTGGTTTTCATTTTCGCAAGCGGGTCGATGCCTGGCAAATTTGTTCGAAGTTACCATAATTTGGAGGCGATTGATTTTGCCATTCTAAATTTCGACAAAAGTAATTGACTATTGAGCAATGGCTTCAATGATTGATGATAGATGCATACCATTTGAACAGTTAGTCCAATGACCACCTAAACGACAAAAGCAAGCAAATTCTTCCAAAGGACCGGCCCTGCATCTCCCTCCCAAGGCTTGGCAAGCCTCGCAATGGGATATGATGCACAAGTGGCTGTATATGATATCTCTGATATGATGCACATGTGACCGCATATGGCTACAGTAAATGGGGCTCGAGGAAGATGATGACGCTATCATGTTGCAAGGGTATTCTTGCCATTAAACGTGATTTAAATGAGCTTTTTTGACAGCGTGAGAAGATAGGTTTTAAAATGAAAAGATCAAAACTTTGCAGGTTTTAATATGCTAACACGTAAACTTCGATGTCTAAAATATTAATATACAAAATTAGATGGGTTATGACACAAATTTCCCCACTATTATCTAGCGCAAACCTAGGTGTCGATTGCATGCGGTGTATAAGTTTTACCAGGTTTACCATAAGTTACCTATGCATATTTTTTTCCATAAATGATAAAATTTTTAGATAAAAAAAATGTTTATTTCTTCTTCTTATTATTATATACTTACCTTATTTTTCAATTATTTTTTACATAGTTACCTATACAATTAATTTATTTATTTTAACTTTATTTTATTTACTTCTCGTTATTATTCATATTACATAGCATCATTTTATTATATTACAAAAATTTTTTACAAAAAGTTAACTTTTTACTAAAAATTTTATTACTTTTCAAACACACCAGACAAATTTTTAATATAAATTTTTTTAATTTAAAGAGAATTTCACGATATAGTAAAGGTAATGATGAAGAATAAAAAAAATAAAGTAAAAAAGATAGGTTAGTTATATGGATAATTATATAAAAATAATTAGAAATTAAGATATGTGCACATGAAATTAAAAAAAAAAATAAAAATGTGATAATTACAAAAAGTGAAAAGTTTTAGATAGACCTTTTTTTTCCTTGTAGCCAAACATACCCTGAAATTAGACGGTGAAGTCCTAAGAAAATCGATCGTTCTCTCTTCCTTATTTCAGTCAAACTAATCCTCTCTTTTAAGTGTCAACCAAAGCTAGAATTATCTTTTAAGGCATCTGCTTTGTTGATCAGAACTGTCAAATGCTGGGCCCAATTTGTTTGATTGAAACGATAGTATACGTAGATATGAGTTAATTTTATTCATTTTTTACACTTTGATTATTGATGAAGTAAAGGGCAAGTGTACCTTATACAAACGGTGCAGGTGACCTTCTTTGAGCAGGATTACGGAAATTCCAAACAACGGAAGTTGGAAAATTTCTTTGCTCGTTGCATTCAGATCCGTTTCGTTCCTTCTTGAACTACCTGTGAGGATCTGTGTGGAAGATGGAGAAAGAAGAGCAGAAATCAACGGATTCGAAGATCAGTGGAAACGGGAATGACGAAGAGGTGGAGGCAATTGAATTGGTTCTCTTCCAAGTCGCCGAATGCTACGTCTATTTGGTAGGTTCTTCAATTCTCTTTTCTCCTTTTCTCTGCAAAACCCTCGAACTTCTGTTATTTGAAAGCACGATATTTATCCCGCCTTGTAGAACTAAAATTCCATCCACAATCGTCTGTATTACCCAAACATTTCTGGAATGAATTCGTACGTCATTTTTTCATTGCATATTGTATGGAGTTCCTAGATCTCGATTGATGATCCGGAAGCCACTTCGTCGCTGATGTTTGACCATTCATCAATTCCTACCATCGGAGTAGCTGGAGATGTAGCGATTTTAGCCGGTGTAATTGGACTGAACATTTGGAAGGTTTATCAAATAAATGAGTTGATTTGGTCTCGATTCTTTGACCGGCGAACGTGCTGCGCAAGGTCGGAATTTGACTTCCCCAATTGAGCAAACACACTGGGATTTAAGCAAAAATACCATTCAATTGTGCTCGTCCCATTGAACTAAGAACGTAATTGTGTTCCATTATTGGATGTTATTGCTGCTCTTAGCTGCTGGAGGCATGAGAATTGTCCATTATACGAGGCTGGTGTAGGCCTCGCTTATGAGTTGGGTAGTCTCTTCCAATAGCTTGAAGCACTTAGGTTTGCACCCCCACCCCCCCTGTTTTGAAGAAGAATTATCCCTCTTTTTGCTGGAGTAAGACTTGGGAAAGACTCAAATAGCTTGGCCTTGAGGATGGTGATGAAGACAGTGATGATAACTTTCATTTTGCAAGTCAAGTCTCAATAGTTAGGAAAAAGCTATGATTGCAATGATGATAATTTATCTTTGCTATTTGCATTTCTTCCATTTTTGATTTTCCATGCTCTGCTAACTGAGTTAGTTCCTTATGGTGGAACACTGATTTGTTATATTAACATCTTGAGTTGGGCAGATACCCCCAAGGAAAAGTGCTGCTTCTTACAGGTTATGATCTTCTCTATCTTTTTTTTTTATTGGTGTTTATTTGAATATTTAATCGTATGAAGGCCACGGATTTGCTTGATGGGATATCTCTCGATGTTTTGATTTGAAGATTCCGTTTTGTTTTAACCCTTGTTTAATGCCTGTGCAAATCTTCAAGATGTCATGCTTTGTATTTCTTTCCTCGCTAAATAACTTGACAATAACAATCCAGTTGAAAGCTATTGATTAGTTATTTTGTTTGCTTTTGTTTCTCAAAAAATCTTGAAATTTCATAGTACTTTTGGATTATTCATTCTACTTTGGTTCTCATGGTCATAAAATTTTCATTTTATTACAAAATAACTTGAATCTCTGGAAGCTTTTGTGTCTGTATAATTCTCACTCAATAATTTATTTATTGACAAATGATTTTTCATGGCAAGGATAAACCATCAAAGATGCTTTTATTATGATGTTAGCAATTTATGGATTTATTAAGGGCGTGTTTGGCACAAAAATTTTCAACCAAAACTTTTTAGTCAAAAACTTTTCACTCTCTATAACTACTCTGTTTTTTAATTATTTCTTTAAATTTTTTAATACAAACTTTCACATAACTACCCATATAACTAATCGATCTATTTCAACTTTATTCTCTTTACACTTCATCTTTACCCGTATCATATCACATCATTTTTTATCAATTTAACAATTTTTACACCAAAAACTTTTCATTAAAATGTTTTATTCCCAACGAAACACACATAAATCAAATCCATGTGAATGGGAGCCTTGGCGCCAGTAAAAGTTGTCACCGCATAACTTGAAGGTCATGGGTTGATGTTGCAGAAACAATTTCCTTGCTTTGCAAGGTATGGTTATGTGCTATAGACTCAAAAGTGTTCTGACCCTTCCCCAGACCTGCACATGCGGAAGCTTAATGCACCGGAGTGCCCCTTTGTAGAATCAAATCCATGTACTCAAACTTTTTATCCTGGGAATAGTAAATATTTCAAACTGCCCTAAAAGTTAGCTGGCAGTTATAGCATCAGAGCGCTTCTATAAGAATATTATATCATTAAAAAAAAAGAACCTAGTCATGACCATTTCTGTAGAAACTGTGAGTTTTAATAGTAGAATTGCCTTTTGCTGAGATCAGAGGTGACTAATTTGCTTGTTCCAGGTGCTTCCCATTGTTTTAGTTTTTCTTTGCTAATACAAAATAAAATTTAAAAATCTTGAACATGTAACAGCTTCTAATTAATTTCAAACTTTTTATATTGGGAATAGCAAATATTCCAAACTGCCCTAAAAGTTTGCTTACAGTTATAGTATCTGAGTGCTTCTATGAGAATATCATATCATAATTTTGGGAAAAAAAAAACTAAGTAGTCAAAACACTTGGTCATGAGCATTTCAGTAGAAGCTGTGAGTTTTCATCCTAGAGTTGCCCGTTTGTTGAGATCCAGAGTTGACTAATTTGCTTGTTCCAGTTGCTTCCCATTGTTTTAGTTTTCTTTTGCTAATAGAAAATAAAAATTAAAAATCTTGAACATGGAACAGCTTCTAGTTAGTTTCAAGCTTTTGGACAGGAAAGCATGATGCTTGTGCTAGTTGCTTTGTCTGTCTGCCATCTAATTAATTTTCACCTAAGAGCAAAACAGTGCTTCCATAGATCAAAGCTTAGACAGCAGGACAGAGATCATTTTGTTTTTCTTGGAGGCATTATGTTCTCGATGCTTCTGCAAGTAAACACAGTTGGTGCTTATTCTGATAATTAAATCAACTGAGGAGTTCAAAGGCCTTGTAATAATTTTGGTCTCTCTGCTGCATCATTTTTTTACATTTGTGTCAGCAACCAATGGAACCTTCTCTCTGATTATCAGTTCTTTTAGCTTATTCATGCTGTTGTTTTTTACTTGAGACATCTGCTAACTTCCTAAAAGCTCTGAGAATCATAAAGGGTACTGCTGAGAACATGATACTAGATTTAAAGGGATGCCAAGATGTCCATCAGTTGCTCTCCATCTGATTCTGGATCCAAAGAATCAGCGATGGACTAATTTGCTAAGTTGTTGTGTGAAGAAATAATTGTTACATCGATCAAACATGCTTACCAATGCTATCCTTCATTAAATGAGAGGAGCTCAGAGCACTCGAGAAGTCTATTATTGGATTGGAAATAAAGATTCTAAATAAAGATTTTTGTTCTCAGGGCTGATGAATGGAATGTCAACCAATGGGCATGGGATGGGGCATTGAAAGTAATCAGCAAGGGCGAAGAATGCATTATCAAGCTTGAGGATAAGACCACGGGTTTAGTAATCTTTTGTTCCCATCTCATCAAAAGAAGATGATGGAGTTTTACACATTGTACTTTTTCCTAATTAAGTATTTGAAACATGTTAAGCAGGAGAACTTTATGCTCGAGCGTTTCTGAGAGATGGGGAGCCACATCCGGTGGAGCCCGTGATTGATAGCAGCAGGTATTGTTCCACTTGTTACTAAAAATAGGGTTTAGTTCGTTTTGTCTCATTACCGTATTGGATGCTGTCTTTCTGTTGTTTAGCTTTTGGGATTATCGTCAATTTTAATAATGTATGAACTTCTGTGTCTGAGTTATTACTCTGTGTAATGCAGATATTTTGTTCTTCGGGTGGAAGAGAACATAGGTACGTTACTGTGCATGTTGTCTTGCTATTCAATGATTTGAATCATTATTCTAATTACTCACAGTAGGCTACATTGAAGCTGCATGCTCGAATGACAGACCATTTGCATTCTTTTAATTTCTTTTTTAAACAATGTTTGATGGACTATTTGATATATTAATTTTCTAATTTCGCCTCTTCTCAAGTATTCCTTTGTGGGTAGTAATATGCCAAGTTGCAAGAACTGGTTTAGTGTAGCCACTTCCATGGATATCCGAACTTTGAAATTTACAATTAACCACTGAAAGAGGTTGGCCTTCCTGGCAGCATTTTATGTTGTGGCCTTGAGAGTTTGGAACATTGCAACTTCGCTTTGAAAACCATCAAATATGCTGTGGCATTCGAAGGCTATATCATAACTGCCAATGACCCTGTGCACCAAATATGGCTTAAGTCATTACAGAAGCTTCTTTGTTTCAGGAGCACTGTGAAGTCGTATCCTTTGATGCGCAGATTGTCCTCTTTTGTGTTGCTGCTTTTTTTTTGATGATCATGTGTTATATAAAATGTGCAGGTGGTCGCTTGCGGCATGCTTTTATTGGGATAGGCTTTCGTGAAAGAACCCAAGCTTATGACTTCCAAGCTGCTCTTCACGACCATATGAAGTATCCTTCTGCATGTTCCTTTGTTCTCATATTTGACTTTTTAATTTGTGGAAATTTTACTTGTGGAAATGTGCGTGTCAAAAATTTCAGTTGTTTCAAACTGTTTATCCTTTGACTTCTGAAAGATACCTAAACAAAAAGAAGACTGCTGAAGAGATGGAGCAGCATTATCAAAAGACGTCCTCGGTGGATTACAGTCTAAAAGAAGGAGAAACACTAGTACTGCAAATAAAAAATGTAAGGATTCCTTGCACTAAACAATAATAGGTCCCTGAACCACATCATGAAGTTTTCTTTGGCTTGATTAGATTGATCCATCTGTGGATGTGAGTGGTAAGCGGCCCCCACAAGTCTGCTGGGGTGGAAAATTTTCATCCTGTCTATTGACCTCGTGAATTTGAATAGGAGCACAGCTATTTCTCACATCAACAATATTTCTGTTTACCAGTAGAAACCTTCTTGTCTGGTGAAACCAGCATCTGGGTCAGTAGTAATTCCATCCATCCATACAAAATCAGTGCCTTCAACTCTTCATCTATAGATCATTCATCCAATTTTACTGCATTGCAGAGAGGATCCGGCAGTCTGAAGTCAACATTTTTTGAGCAGGGTCTCAACAATCTTTCCTTGGAACAAACAGAAAATACAAGACAGCCCAACATCTGTCTTAAACTCCCACCTCCATTACCCGGGCCACTTTCACCTTCTAATGTTGCTCAGCCATCCCCATGGAGTTCTCCACCCAAATTCAGTCCCCAGGGGACTAGCGTTAGTGATAATGCTCTCCATTCTACAAAGCAATCTCTATCTATACAACAGTCTTCACAGGGAAATCAGAACTCAGAGGATGCTGTTGATGATGACTTCGGAGATTTTCAGGCAGCTGGTTGACTTTGTTTGCGGTGCAGAATTGCTGTGCTGGATGGCCTGAATGGGTTGCATGCTTCGATTGGTAGTGTATGGCTCGGATTTGGGTAAAGCTCAATAACCCATTTGTGATTCTATACATACAAGGTTGGCTGAGAAGTGGGGTACAGGGTACTTTTTGGTAATGTCAGTTCGTCATACGCAATAGCATTGTATAGATCATAATACAACTTTATCCCCTTTTTTTTTGGGAAATGCTAGTTTTGATTCGTTTTTGATTATAGAACCATGAATGGCTGACTTTGCTTTCCTTGACTGTTCGAAATTACATTTTTTACCGTTTGGATGGGGAATGTTGAATGCGTTCGTTTACTTTATCGTATTTTGTGGAAGACTAAAATTTTGACTCTGGAACAAAAACTACGTCAATCGAGACGATCACGATGGCTGCACTAGCCGCTGGGTGGTTTGAAAATGTTAGTGACGCATGAGGCAAGTATAACTTTTCCTTTTTGTAAAATATAAGAGAGAATTTTTCTCATTTCCATAACATTTACCCATAATTTTTTATATACTTACAATGTTTGATAAATTTCTCTTATACCTATTCCATTTCATTCTAAATTCTTTTTATGCCCATGTCGTGAACTAAACTATTATTTGCCATAATGAAGAATTAATTTAGCCCATTTGAAATTTCATAATTGAGATAATTCAACCCTAACATGACTTGGTGATAATAAATTATTAATATATTGCATTAAGCGATTCAAAAGTTATATTAAAGTTGGATAATTTTAATTAGGAAAATTTTAGAAATGCAAAATTGTTTTTTCAATGAGTAAATAATAGTTGTGTTAATGGTGTAGGTGCAATAAGAATTTAAAGTAAAATGTTATGGACATAAGAAGAATTAGTGAAAAGTTATGGGTATATTAGGAATTAAATGCAAATGTTATGAATATAAAAAAAATCCCAACGTATAATTATAACTTTTGTTGAGATTTTGCAAAAATATTCACTTAGTTTAACTAAAATTGCGAATATATCTACAGTTTCATGAAATTAAGATAATTCCTACAAAGTTTTACCGAAATTGCATATAATGCCATGTTAACTGGGGGTGTTAATGGTCATGGTTAACCCGCTCATCTAACTTGTTTATAAATGAGTTTAGTTAGAGATTTTTGAATAGGCAAGTTATGATCTACTAATTTATTCAACTATTTAATTAAATAAACGGATTATGGTTGAGATATTATAATCTATCAATTAGTTTAATAACCCATTTAACTCATCCAACCGGTTCAACCCATTTAACTCATTTAATCCATTGAAGATTTATACATAAACGTAAATATCTTGATTATTTTTCCCAATTAAGTCTTTCTCCTACTACTTAATTTCATTTTTCTACTGCTATTCTAATTCCATTTTCCATTACTTTCCCATTTTCATTTCTCCTGCACTCACGACACTATTTTGTTTTTTCCCGTGAGATCATCGTCTGCCAATCTAGGCCTTAAGTTGTTTACTGTATAACCCATTAACAATCCGTCAACCTATTTATTAAATGAGTTGTAAATGGATTAGTGTTGAGGTTTTTTAAATTGGTTAATAAATAGATTAAGGTTGAGATATTTTAAGAGATTAGGATTAGTTTTCAACCCGTCCAACCTAATCCGTTAACACTCCTAATGTTAACGGCCGTAAGGTAACAGTCCGTTAAGTGAAAATTATCATTCCAAAATTACCTTTTATTAATTTGTAAATATACTCATATAGTTTAACTAAAATTCGAGATAAAACCACACCGTTTCACGAAATTAAGATAACCCTCACATAGTTTTACTAAAATTACGTATAATCCCATGAACACACTTTCCCATCAGCTATATTTTGGTGCACATGCAAGAAAGTTTTCTTTCTTTTAATTAATCAACACTATTAAAATTTATTATAATTTTATTAAAATTATTCTAATTTGCTGTAAATATTTTCAAGTTAATTTTAAGCCTTTTTAGACTTCAATATAACATGCAATTAGTGTTTAGCAATCGATGGATTCTAATATAAATTCAAATAGGATTATTTTTGTCATTTTTCAAAATTTTAAACCATATATTAAATATAGCTTATGGAAAATGGGTTCATGGGGTAATATGCAATTTCAATAAAATTATGCGGGGGTTATCTTAATTTTGTAAAACTATATGGGTGTGTATAATTTTGGTTAAACTATATAGGGGTTATCGTAATTTAATGAAACTGTGTGGGCGTATGCAATTTTAGTCAAAGTACGTGGGTATATTTGCAAATTAATGAGGGATAATTTTGGAGTGAAAATTTTCACTTAACAGTCTCCTACTTTCCAGCTGTTAACATGGGGTTTATGCAATTTTAGAAAAATTTTGTGGAGGTTATTTTAATTTTGTAAAACTGTATGGTTATATCTATCATTTTGGTTAAACTACGTGAGGGTATTGGCAAATCACCCAAAATTTATATCATTTGAAGACGTAAGTGCCTAGTGCTACATGAGTTCTTTAAAATGAGATAAATTTAATAGCATGGGCGAGTCTCTGGTTTTTTGCCTAATTCTTTTATAAAAATTTCTTCTTATATTTGCACCATTTATGGTTGTAAAATTTCTTGTGAATTATCAAAATACGTTTGGGTGCGTAGCATCAGTTCAATAACACTTTTGGGTCTCCTCCTCGCACAGGTCACAAGCCACAACGACCTTGCATCTTGCCGGCATAATTTGAACAGGGGCACCCCGCCGAAAATACACCCCTTAAAATTATTTAATTAATTTTAAAAATTATTGTTTTTGAAATTCAGGAAATTAGTACATATGTTTGAAAAATAATAAAAATAATACGTTAGTATACTTACATAGTTTTGACTAACAAATACACTAGAATGTGTTTGTTTAACCGTAAAACTTTTCATCTTAAATTTTTTAATCTAAAATTTTCATTTTCTATAATAATTTTATTTTTTAATTACTTATTTTTATCTTCTTACATAACTGCTTCAATTTTCAATTATTTTTACACAACTATCTATATAATTAACTATATATTTATTTTAACTATATTCTCTTTATGTCTTTTCATTGCCTTTATTGTATATCATTTTCTTCCATTTCAACAAATTTTCTACTAAAATTTTTATAAAAGTTTATTCTTTCTCAAACACACATTGTTGTTAAAAAAAAATATATTTTTTAAATTTATTTTAAAAAAAATTCATAAAAATTTTAGGGAGAAGCAATCAATTTCAGGTGAAAAGGAGCTACTAATCATGGACGACTCAGTGGTTGTTGGTGAATTGGGGAATTGGGGTGTCCAATAGGTTCTCCGTTCCTTGGTCGGACAAGATGAAACTAAAGCTACGGGATTGAAGGTACCGGGGAAATTTGGGAATATAAAAATCAGAGAACTGGTTCAACCCATTTAATTCGTCGAACCCATTTAACTCGCTTAACTCATTAAAATTATATATATATATACACATGTAAATCCATAAGTTATTTTTCCTCTCTAAGTCTTCATCCAATCACCTAATTTTCATTTTTTCACTACTGCCTTAATTCTATTTTTTCGTTACTGCCCTATTTTCATTTCCCCTACGCAGAAAATATCCTCCCGTCTCCCCATGCGAGATCATTATCTACTAGAGTCTAAGCTTTCAAGCTATTTATATACAACCCGTTAACAACCCACCAACCCATTTATTAAATGGGTTATAAATGGGTTAGGATTGAGGTTTTTTAAATGGATTAATAAATGGATAATGATTGAGATATTTTAAATGAGTTAGGATTAGGATTAGGATTAGGCCTCAACACATCCAACCCGATCTATTAACACCCCTATATATATTGGTGCATTAGTTAGAGATTCAGTGAAATGGAAAACTCTTCAAACTATTGGGATGTAAGAGGAGAGGTTATCAGAGTGTTTTTATTTGGGATGTGTGTATGTGAGTAAGGGTGTTAATGGTCATGGTCAACCTGTCAACTAACTCGTCCAACTCATTTATAAATGGGTTTGGTTTGGGATTTTTGAATAAATGAGTTATAATTCGCCAACCAGTTTAACCATTTAATTAAATAAATAGATTAGGGTTGAAATTTTATAACTCGTCAAACCGTTTAGTAATCCATTTAATCCATATAACTTGTTCAACTCGTTTAATTAGTTTAACCCATTTAGCTCACTTAACTCATTAAAGTTATATATATATATATACATGTAAACCTCTTGGTTATTTTCCCTCTCTAAGTTTTCTTCAAATCACCTAATTTTTATTTTTCCACTGCTGCCTTAATTTTATTTTCTCGTTACTGTCTTATTTCCATTTCCCCTACGCCAAAAACACCCTCTCGTCTCTCCTTACAAGGTCATTATCTACTAGAGTTTAGGCTTTCAGGGTATTTGCTATATAACTCGTTAACAACCCATCAACCAATTTATTAAATGGGTTGTAAATGGGTTAGAGTTGAGGTTTTTTAAATGGGTTAATAAACGGATTAGGGTTGAGATATTTTAAATGGGTTAGGATTAGGATTAGGCTTCAACCCGTCCAATAAGATCCGTTAACACTCCTATGTGTGAGTGACGAGCTGCGTATGTGTCTAATTAAAATGCTCGTTTTAACACAAGTATACATGCCAATTAAGTATAAAGAGTGAGTAGAGTATCATTCTCATGAGAATTGTGTTAAACAATTCAACACCTTAAATTTCAATTGTCTAAGTGAACTGGTAAAATGAATGAGAATTTGTTTTCAAAGAATTGAATCAAACTAAACTAAGCGAAACAGTAAATGACCAAAGTTGAGTGCATATTGCTGAGATTGCCTTGAGATGATTAAGATAGGTGAGAATATGAATTCATTAAATCATATCTAGGTCATTTGGTCTCATTTAAGTTAGTTGTGCAGAAATTACTAATTTATGTTCATTCATATTCATATATGTCTTTCAACATATACAAACCTAATCAAGTTTTAACTATATACTATGTTCCCATGCACACAAGTAAAACAAGGTTGATAACCACATAAACTAATCAAGATTACATAGGGTTAATAGATATATTTCTATCCATATTAACATCCAACATAAACAAGAGCTAGAATACCTGTGCGTTATATATGAATCTTATTCAAATTCCACTTTTTCAAGCATGAATATGAATATTCAATAAATCTACAAGGTTGCAAAGCTTGTAAACGTATTAAGCATGATATATAAGAGTAATCTCAAGCAACTCAGGTCACAACACAATTATATTGTTATTTCAAGCATAAAAAAACCAAATAACATAGGCTATGAGTTCGAATCCCACATATCTCTCACCATACGAAGAATCAACTCATAAACACGAATTCAATTCCCATTAAAATCAAGTTGAGAATTATCCCAAATAAGGAGAATAACAAATTTGAAGAGATAGATGAGAAGAGGAGATGAAACTCAAAAGATTTGCAGTGATAACTTATATCTCCACTTGCTCTTCTGTCCTTCCTTGAAGCCTTAGTTTTTGTTCTTTATTTTCCACAGCAGCCACGACCCCTCCCTCTTTCTTTAGAACCCTAAGATATATATTTATATCCTCCCAACCGTAGCACAAGACACGTGCTAAAATTCACTTGTGTAGTGTTCGGCGCCGTGGCACTACTTTTCTGGAAGTTGCCTGTTTCTAGAATTTTCTATTGTAGCAGTGCCTGAGGCTAAGGCGTTAGATTTTGGCACCGGCGTGCCAACTTTCTGCCTTACATATTTAGTGTGTGCTTCCAATGTAGCTCTTTTCCATCCATTTGGCATGAAGTCTATGAGTTAGCTACCATCTTTCCCTGCAATAAAAGACACAAAACAAGTGAATGTTATCCTAATTGATACAATGAAATTACTAACAAGCTAAAACGTCATGATTTACATTGAATTAACTAACAAATGCATGAAATCTACACAAAAGGCCTGGAATATAGAAATGGAGAAAACTAATGCAAAACTTATATAAATTTATATGTTTCTCTTGAACTAACATTCCAAATGAGTGCAAAATAAGCGTTGATAACTCTAATTTTATAGAGTTATCCATGATGCATCTAGAGAATATGTGTGAGGTATATCTTTGTAACATATTTATCATAGTAGTTTGTTATCTCTCTCCTGTAATTTTTTTCCTTCTTAGTTTGAAGTGTTTTCCATGTAAATCTTGGTGTCTTTTTATGTTTGATCTTATTGCTATTTCTTTAATTCTATTTTATTTTATGCGTGCTTCTGCTATGATCCATATAAACTTGAATCATGTGCTAATGGGTTGAAGGCAATTGGGCAATTTAGGAATATAAAAGATCAAAGCTTTAAAAAATCAATTATTAAGGGTGCGTTTGTTGGAGACTGATTCAGTGCACCCGGGAGCGTGCAGCACTGCACGCTCCCGGGCGCATACATATATTTTTTTTTAT
>JAXCLR010000001.1:90948924-90961314 GCA_035584095.1 Annona squamosa | reverse complement strand
TAAAACTAGATATATATATATATATATATATATATATACATATCGTTCTGTGATAATGGACATATATATTAAATATACTTAAAGTAACAAATTTACGGTAGAAAAATAATTAACAAATAAGTTTATTGAAGTATGCTAAGTAAGTCATCGCTTAGCCATGGCTAATAGGATCATACATCGATCTTAGTTAGCTTCACCCTATGTTGTTAATAGATGGAGATTGCACAATCTCTCCATATATATGGAAATTTATTTGTTGCATGTAATTACACTAAGTAGTCTACACACTGTTATGCTCACTTGATCATGAACAGAAAATTTATTATATCCATTATATTTAGAATTATTCATTTTATTAGCATATGAATTTTCATCCAAATTAAACATGTGTATGAGTTTTATCTTAAATTGTTCAAAACTAATATAATAAAATAATTTAACATAAATATTAAGTTTAAAGTGATACTTTCAACATTTGAACCATCTAAAATATGTTTTGTATAGATAAATAATTGTATAATGTATTCTTATATTTTAATATATGTGGAGTTCAGTTTGTAACTAACTGCACTATAATTGTGGTATGTTGTAGTTCGCTTACACCAGATCATATCTATATATATGGTGATTTTTATTAAAAAACTTCATGAAATGTATTTATGATTTTTTGGATATAAATTATTTTTCTTTGCACATTATTTGTTAAGCACACTTTGATTACAGTAGTGTACTATGACAGGCAAGCGATAACGCCGTCAAGAAGAAGTTGGGCAAAATTTGCAAACTGGCAGCAATGGCAGCACCAGGCAAGACAATGATGGTGCCTAATTTTCATACAAAAGCTGAAGGATGGATGATGGAAACTGCAGTGTTGAAGAAGGAGGATTCAACGAGATTTGGACTTTAGAGTGGGAGTTGGGTTTCCACGACGACAAAATGAAATATGTTGATGAAAGCTTGGTTTTAATGAGGACATACAGGTCGATCAAACTTACACTTAAGATTCATTTCATCTTTTCATAACAGCTTGGGTATTGAAACAGGCTCAGTAATTCATCACTTTGCACGAGTTAAAAGAATCATACCTCGATCGTATTTCGCTTGACGCTATGTTGTTAATAGACGGAGATTGCGCTCTCTCCCTAAAAATATTGAATATTCATTACATGCAATTACACTAAGCAATTCATCTACTGTGAGGCCCACTTCATCATGAACAGAAAATTAATCACAACCATTATATTTAAAAATATTCGCTTTATTAGTATATGAATTTTCATCCAAATTAAAACACATGTATAAGTTTTATTTTAAATAGTACAAATTAATGTAGTAAAATAATTCAACATGAACATCAAGTTTAAAGTGATAATTTTAATATCTAAACCGTCTAAAGTATATTTTTATATGGATAAATAATTGTATAATGTATTCTTACATTTTAATTTTGCAGAGAAATTATAATGCATTTCATTTGAACCAAATCATATATATGTGGAGATTTTTATTTAAAAATTTCATGAAATTAATTTCCAATTTTTTGGATATAAATTATTTTTCTTTGCATATTATTAGTTAAGCATATTGATTTATACTAGTTTGATTATTAAGGAGACACAATATATGCAATATGTTGTATATATTCTTAAGTTATAATATTTATTTTTTTGATTTTTTTTTGTAAATTTTCTTTTCGAAGTATATTTAATCAATATATCAAGTTTGTCATTTATAGTACTTTTACATATTTATTTTTTAATTTTAAAATCATCAATTTTGAGGCATATAGTCATTTTTCACACCTTAAAATTTTATTTTTTAAAAATAAAAATAAATATTAAAATAGCACAACTTAGCGCATAGACTAAGGGTGTGGTTGGTTGAAGTAAAACTTTTTTATGAAAATTTTTTGAAGTAAAAGTTGCCAAATAGATAAAAAAAATGATGTAATAAAACAGGAGTAATGATAAGAATAAAGTTAAAATAAATAAGTTAGTTATATGCGTAATTGTATGACGATAATTGAAAAGTAAAGTAGTTTATGTAGGAAAATATGAAAAAATAATTAAAAATATGGTAATTATAGAAAGTAAAAAGTTTTTTGATTGAAAAGTTTTTATTGATATTTTTTAGCCCAACCAAACACACTATAAATAATAAAAAAATATGTTTCTATAGAAAAATAAAAAAATAATATTCTAACATAAGCGTATATACAACATATTGTACATAATTTGACCACATTGTTAAGTTTGATGATTCAAAACATAAGTTAAAATAGTATGTGAAGAAAACATCTCTTATGTTGGCATTGTTTACTTGCCTAAAAGCATAGTTTGGCCCATTTTAAAACTTGTAAATACTTTTTTACAGAAAAACTTGAAAATGTTGGTTGTGAATTCTCTCTTTTTTTCCCCCTAGCAAGTCAACTTAAACATTCTGTCTTTTAGGTTAAATAAGGGATCTAAGTTTACATTTCACTTAAGTTGGATTTATACTGGAGGAATTTTCAAATATACCTACGTATTTTATTTAAAATTTTTCTTATACACATGATTTTTCAAATATTTCTCTCATACCCATAAATTTTACCTATAATTTCTCTCGTACATAAGTCATTATTGTCCCTTTGCAATAACTGATTTTTCTTTTTCTATTTTTTTATGTTAGCTTAATACAAAATCTTCCCATCTCTTTATCTTTGATGTTAGATGAAATCGTCATCTCTATAAATCCTAAAATCAACAGTAGTGGTTAACGACTAGCAAGAGATAACATTGTCAAAAAGAAGTAAGGCAAAAATTGAAGGCCTACAACAATGGCAGCAGTGGGAAAGACAATGATGGTGCCTAATTTTCATACGAGAGCAGCAAAATGGATTATAGAAACTATAGTGTTGAAGTAGGATGATTCTACAAGATTCGGACTTAGAGTAGGAGTTAGGTTTCCATACTTAGAGTAGGAGTTAGGTTTCCATGACAACAAAATGAAATATGTTGGTGAAAGCTTATTTTTAATGAGGACATAAAGGTCAATCAAATTAACACTTAACATTCATTTCATCTTTTCTTAATGACTTGGGTATTTGGGGGGATTATGGATAAAATTCTAAGTTCTAGAAAATTATTTGAAAATCTTTAGATATAAGAGGAATTTTGTATAAAATATTTGGGTATATATGGAAATTTCTCTTTATACTGTAAAAGTAACTCACAAGAAGATGAAGATAAGAAACTCATCATAATATACTAAGGATATGTAATTTGTGCATATATAGTGTTGTATTGATTTTCAAGATAAGGGGGCGTGTATAAGAAGATTAATTTGTACTGATCTTCATTTTTAAAATATATTAATGCATGTATGAGTGTTTGGTGATGATCTTGCATTTTTTGTATGGACAACAATTGAAATATAAAAAATAACCCTGCTATGGTAAATTTTTGTGAGAAAAATGAGAAATTGGAAAATGAAATGATGCCAAATAATTGTTGTAATGATGTTAAGAAATGTTTATAGGGATGATTTGCAAATATACTTACTTAGTTTAACCATAATTACAAGTATACATATAATGTTTCAAAAATTACAAATTATCTCTGTATAGTTTGACTATAATGACAAATATACTCACATCGTTATGAAATTGTTATTGTACCATCACGGCATTGGTATATTCGTAATTTTAAAAACGCAATGTGTATATTTAGTTTTTGTAAATATACCTACGTAATTTGCAAACCTTTACAAATATGCTCATGTTGTAACAGTACATTAACAACGCCATAACGATGTAAGTATATTTGTAATTATGGTCAAACTATGTGGGGTAATTTGCAATTTCTAAAATTATATGGACATAGTAGCAATTATGGTCAAGCTATAGGGTATATTTGCAAATTATTCTAAATACTATTACTAATTTTATTAATTTATATATAACCTTTTAATGTACCTGCTAGATTGTTAGTGACAACATTTTCATTGCAAAAGGATCGACCAATTAATTAACATTTTTATTAATAACATTAAAGGTTAATATTTATGAGGAGTGATCATGTTAAACCAGGCTAAGTAAATGTTTCACTTAGCCCATCTTAGAAAACCTATTTATAACAATTTTTTGTGCACTTGTTTATTTAAGCGTATTTAACATATAGATCAATTTTTACCATTTTTTAATATGTTTATCTATTTTTTGAGATTTTTAAACATGTATGTTTATATATGTATTTAAAATATTCTTATTTTTAAAAATATAAAAAATATATACATATCTAAAAATGGTAAATTTTGATTTATATTAAATACATTTAGATAAACAAGTGTACAAAAAAATCAAAAAAATTATTTTAGATAAGTTTTTTTAGGAGGGCTGAGTGAGACATTTACTTAGTTGGAGTTAACATAATCATTCCTCAATATTTATTGTTGCGGATATAAAAGGTGATTTTTAGAAGAATTATACTGACATATAAAAATTGAACTACATATGGATCACTACAAGAAAACAGACTTTTATCAACATAAAATTTTATACTAGTGTTCACCATAATGTCATTATAACTACGTCACAAAAAAGGTTTTTATGACATTTTTAAAATTTGCCTCCAAACTCATCTGTGAGTAGTATAGTGATAATTTTCTCACTAAAATGTTACTTTTTGCAACATCCGTTATGTTAATATTGCTAAAATCTACGATAATTATTTATGTCATTCATCATTATGATCGCTGTAAGTTATTTTTCACTTAGGTGAGTTCGGATGCATGAAGTCTGTTGGATTAAGTAGTTTTTTATGACAAAAAAATTATAAAATATGGTAAAAAAAAATCAAAAAATGTAGGTTCTCTTGTAGCAGATAGTGATGGTTGCAAATGACTGCTATATAATTATCACTCTGTATATTTAAATATATCAGTGGTTTGCCAATTGGGTATATCCTGGTTGGTAGCCGTCGGCACGCATGCTGCTAGCTATGGGACCAATTTCTATGTGGGAACTTTGTCCTGTGTTGACAGTAGAAAAATTGTAATTCTTAAAGTTGGATAAGATGAACTGAATCTCGGGCTTAATTTATAAGATTGGTTAAGATGAATACACTGATAAAAAAAAAATGTGCCAATGGTTTAGAAAACGATATTCATTTGTCATAACCTTTTATCCACGGAACTATTACTAATACAACTTTTTTTTATGAAAAAAAAATTATTGATATAGAACTATTGGGCCGGTAGTAACAGTTTCGAACATTTTAGCAATGGACTTTTTAACATCACTATGGCATGGTATTTTTGCCATAGCATTTATTGTTTGTTTCAAAGATATTATATAAATTTGGGTATTCAAAGTATATAGTAAATTAAGATATCTTATCTTTTTTCTTGATGAAATTAAGAGATCCGATCTTAATTTAAGGTTGAACAAGGCATGCTTAAGAAACTAAACTCATTAATTTAGCGAGAGTTTTTAGTAAATTAACTCGTTAGAGACATTACCCTTTAACGATAATCTATCACCAAGTTTTAGATATTCTTTCTTGCCCAAATTTTAACTTGAAATTAGAAATGATGTATAGTTTTCTTAGTTCGACTAACATACCTATGATCCAAAATTAAAAACTATTATATAAAATTTTGAATTATCACGTAATTAGTAATACAAAAGATTTAAATAGAGGCCGTACATGTTCTAGCGGAGAAGGGTGAAAACCAGATTTTATTGCATTAATGCTCGCACGGTGAGAAGAGCACCTATATACGTTAGCTGTGAGCAGGATTTCGTACGCTTTTGCGACGTATCTAGTGTACATTGCCTCAAAAAGTTTCCGGCCATATATCAAACTCAGTCACTAGCACAACACCAACAACGGTATAAAGCAGAGTTTTTGTTATGCCATCAGCGACATGATATTAAAACAATGTGATCAAATATTGGTTGTGAATACCATTTCTGTTAATGAAATGGATTGCGAAAATAAGGGTTTGCTGTGTGTGTTGAGCTTCTATGTAACCAAACCAAATTATATAGAAGCTATTTTGTATAATTTCTTTTATTTTTAATATATTGACGATTGATGTAAAATTTAATTTATTTATTATCTTTAACATTTTTTTGTTTAAGAAAAAGACAAAATTATATCCCAATCAAATATGTGCTCTAACTGTGGATGGGCTGTTAGAGTGCATTCAAGCTGCACGTGCAATCCTCTACAAATGAGGCTCACATAATCATGAAATAAACCCAATCAAAAAATACGGAATTAATATTTGTCTCATCTATTATATTCAGAATTATTTACTTTAATAACATAATCCAAAAAATTTCAATTCCTCGAGCCTATTTAACTGAAAGAAAATGTGCATAAATAACTGAAGAAACGAAACAAATTTGCAACACCTTGATGTGTGGATGCAAGCAACGAGGATTTAACCTACTAAATACTAACCAAATGTTTCATATGCATTATTGTGAATAAAGCCACACATATAAGCAAATAAGGTGCAGTTAGTTTATTTTTGGCAAAAGTTATTGATTACGAATATCATTGTTGATAATCGGTTGTTTATGCTTATGATGAGCGATGAAATCTAAAAGTAGAAGCGCTGCATGTTATCCATTACAGAAGAAATCCTCGCATGGATACCGACATTGAGAATTAATAATATACTTGCCAAAAACAAAATTTGTTCACATTCTTTCTCCTTCTTTTACTCAAGTCCTGCATTTCATTGTTGGGTCATACAAACGAAAATCGAAACTCATATGCATACAAACGAAACTCAAAACTCATGTGCATGGCTGTCAACGTGGAGGGGATATAGCTGCTGGACATTCCAAAAACACTGCATGGAATTGATAAGACACTAACCGATGGAGCCTCTGCCAGCATGCAAGTCGATCCCCAACATCCTTCTTGGACCCTTCTCAACGATCGAACCCTGAAGAAAAGTAGGACTCTATCCACGACTTGTCTATATGAACATCATCCAATCTTGTTCGAGAGAAATAAGGACAAGCCCTATATATGTATATACAACTATGATGATCGATCGACCGAATATGCTGAACGGAGCAGCATATACCTCCCATGATGGCTGTTGGAGGAGCCAAGGACTGAATACCAGCAAGAAAGTGTCAAGTGCAGCACGTCATATATACAGCATATATAGCTATATATACCTATGCATGCTTTGTCCATCATGCCCACAATTAAGGAATTTGGGCATCCCATCATCCGATTACAGCAAACATGAATTGAAGATATGAGTATTGATCGATCATGATGAGGAACTGAAAGAATCAAACAGTGAAATCCTCCGCCTCTTGTTTGGAAGTGACGTTCTTGGCAAGAACTCTGCAGAAGCACCTCTATCCAGAACAGACTTGAGAGCTTGGTGAACGGAATTTGCAAAAATTCTTCGTTGGTTGTCATTCGTGCTTCCTACGAATCTCAACACAAAAACACTTTTTATCCTGCCTCCCAAGGTCGACATCTCAGCCCTCACCACTTGGGGGTTGAGAGCCTCGAGTGACTGCTTCAAGTCAGAAAAAATCTCTGGCCGATCCTCGCAACAGAGCGATGCCCGGAGGGAAAAGCTCCCCCCATCGGCTTCAGCTCCATCAGCTTCTACCCTCAGATCATCCACATCTGTTGGAATGGAATGCCCCTCGTTAACTTCACTCGCTTGCCCCTTTAGCTCTTTAACACGGCTGATCACTTCCGCAAGCAATGTAGCTTTGTCCATCTGCAAATTAGAGGGGAGAGAGCGAAATGAACATAGGCCAGAAATGAGATGCTGAACAAATTAGAACAATTTTCCTAGAGATTGGAGGATAGAATCTCGTTTCCCAACTAAGCGCTTTATGAATTATGCGTGTGCAGTGCAGCTCCGAGAATTGACTCGGATTAATCATAGAGGGGAAGTAAGATTACCATTTTCGTTCATTCAGGGAACCGTAAGAACGAATTTGGAGGAGGATTCATGTGGCCAATCAAGATAGATAAATTGTGCAAAAACATGATAACTAAAACAAGCCTGAGTAAGGGCAAAGAAGATGAGAAAAGCAACTCAAGCGAACCTTATCAGTGCTCGGCACGAGGGTCCGGAGCGTGCCGAGGTGGGCGTTGATCCTCTCTCTCCGCCTCCTCTCTGCCTCGCTGTGGCTTTTCAAAGCAGCCTTGGCCTTGGCCTCTGCAATTCCCTGCTGCAACAGCTTGGCTGGAGCTTTCACCAGCTCCCCCCTCTCACTATCCAAGACTAGCGACGAGGATGATGCTGAAAGTCCAGTTCTTCCCGTTGTTCGAAATCCAAAATTCTGAGGAAAACTACTGAAAAATCTCGAAATATCGCTGTTGCCGCAAACAATCCCAAAATCTCCAGAAAAAGAAGCCATACCTCACTCAAAAAAAAAGCAGACGCTTACGAACCACATCTGAAAAACAGCAATCGAGGATCAAAACCAAGTGGGCGGCTCATGGGTGCTGTACATAATGGTAGCCTTCGGCGTCGCAGATGCTCTTCTTTTATCTCAATCAAACCTCTTGTCATTCCAGTATTCTCTTCCATTCCGTAGAAAACAGGGGATTTTCAGTTGAAATCAGTGAGAGAACTGCTTCATTTTCTCCCGTTGGGACCGGAAGTCGTGCATTTCGAGGTAGAATTCCAGAACACTTTCTTGATATTCTCCAAACCCACCTCCTAAAACCCCGATTCTGTTGCACCTAGTGTAACTTCTCTTGCTCCAGCTCCCCAATTCGAGAATTCCGTGCTCGATTCCCAACGGTCTGAAGAGAATTCAAGAATACAGTTGCGAAATCCGTAAATCCTGAAGACCCAGTTGCGATTCTGCAGCAGAACTCAGAGAAAGACTGGTTGGCAGAAGAGTGACTATTTGGCTACTTGCGGAGGTCTTCGATTTGGAACTGCTAAGAAAGGGAAAAAAAAAAAAAAAATTTGAGAACTGATCGGTTGCAGAGAATTCTTGGGCAACTAGCGCTGCCGAATATGCAAAAATCTACGACCAACGAGCTGAAAAAGAGCAGCTTTTAAAAGGCCAGTCCGATACCGGAGAAGTGAGAACCCAGACCAGCTGCATCTGAGGCACACAGAGAACCGAATTATTATTATTTTGATGCAAACCAAATTATTATTTTTTATATAAAAGAAGAACTCATCATTACTTGTTCGAAGACTATCGAATTTATTTTTTAGAACCGACTTTTTTTTTATTGGCTACTATTCGCCACGTGAGAGAGGTTTACCTCAACTGCCCTGTTTTGATAAGATGCCCATATGTAGATTTCTCATGTTACAAATGGCTGCCCTCGTATGAAATATATACTGCTCGATAGAATTTTCTATGAATATGTTTGACAATGACTTTAAAAAGAGAGAGAGAGAAAGCGAGGTGGTATCTGCAAAAAGAAAAATAAAGAAAAGGGAAATTTGATATTAAGGTGAATAAAATCGAATATATAAATTTTTTCAAAGAAAAAAGTTTAGAAATGATGGTTGCAAATATTTGCGAGAACGAACCAAAAGATTAATAGAATAGAATGACAATGATAAATATTGACCCAACATGACTCGTCAAGAGTAAATTGCATTGCCCACCAAGGCAGTGGTGGCATTATTTCTTTCCAAAGTTTCTATCTACCAATTTAGCTATTTATAAAATATTGGTAACATATGTGTAGAATATTATTAGAAAATTATAAGAATGACTCGTGGTTTTATTGTAATACCAATTGAGATGATATAAGATATGAATACTCACAAAAAAACAAAAAAGCTTATTTTTATGGATATAAATCGGTCATGTAAATCGAAATTAATAGAAAGTGCTTTCAACTTTTTTAAACTTTTCGTCACGCTGGAGAAATTTTTTTTGTACACTCCAACAACGAGAGAATTTATAAATACCTTCACTCTAAAAAAAATTGCAAAATATCTCATACCGGTGAAATTTGTAAAATACCCCTCGATCAAGGAAAGGACTCTAACCCAAGTGGGCTGCTGGCAGTTACCACGCAGGCAAACGCTCGATAGCTACTTTTTGTTAAATTAAATTAATATTTTCCTTATTAGAGAAATGATCTTATTAGCCGGTTAAGTAAATGTCTCACTTAGCCCATTTGAGAAATCTTATTAAAAATAATTTTTTTTGACTTTTTTTCTATACACTTGTTTATATAAGTGTATTTAATATATAAATCTATATTTTACCATTTTTGGATATGTATATATTTTATTACATTTTTAAAAATAAGAATATTTTAGATACATATGCACTCATAGATGTTTAAAAATCTCAAAAAAATAAATAAACATATTTAAAAATGGTAAAACTTAGTTTATATGTTAAATCCAATTAGATAAACAAGTACACGAAGAAAAAAATAAAAAAAAAAGTTGTTGTAAATAAATTTTTAAGGTGGGACATTTACTTAGCCCGAGCTAAGAGGATCACTCCTTATTTTATAAAAAATTTAATATTTACTTAAAATTTGAATGTAAGTATCATTAAAATGGTAAAAAGAGATTACCAATGCAATGAAAAGTCAAGGGTTTGAAAACGAGAAATAATCACTTTGCATTTTAAATAGCTGTTGTCGGATTAATGAAATAAGCAACTAGATACAAGTCAAATCAAACAAACTAAATATTACAACTTGGGTTAGATTTTACATAATTGTTTTTTAAAAAAATACTAATTCCGCAGAAATAGGCAATAAAAGACATTAGAAAGTTAAACCATTAGTGTTAAATGTCTATAATTTAATTTTACCTTGTTTCATTCTATATCGCTTTATTCATTGATGTTACACAATGGTAGCCTGTGAGCCAGTCACCTACAATTGAAACTTTAAATATTAAAAATTAGAGTTAATTTCAAATATACTCACTATATTTGACTTTAATTATGAATATACCCACTAAGTTTGAAAACTTTCACATATATAGGTGAAATTTCATCCATACTCATTATGTCAGGCATAATTTAAAATCGCCGTTATTCATCATATAAAATATCCAAAATGCCCCTTATTATTTAATGATAATAGTTATTTAACTATGATAAAAGTTGAACATTATAATAGAAACACATCTAATATAGGAAAAAGCTAGATAGAATGAGTTTTAACGGTCCGGAGATTGTACAAATCATAATAAATGTTATTAATTAAGGGTATTTTAATATTTTAAAATTATTAAACATTTATAACTGTCATAATGGGTATGTTTGAAATTTCAAATATACTTAATCGATATATATATATATATATATGAAAGTTTTCAAACTTCGTAGGTATATTTGTAATTAAAGACAAATGTAGTGAGTATATTTGAAATTAACCTTAAAAACTAAAATAAAATCAAATAAAAGTTGCATTGAGGAAATGATAAAAATTTTGAATGAAAAATTTTTAACGTAAAAATTTTTTAAAATGGAAGAAAATAATATGAAATTATATACAGGTTATGTTGAAGATTAAAGAGAATAATATTAAAATAGATAATTTAGTTATATTGATAGTTGTATAAAAATAATTAGAAAATACAATATTAATATAAAAAGTATAGATAAATAATTAAAAATAAAATAATTGTAGAGAGTAAAATGTTTTAAATTAAAAAAATTTTGGATTAAACTTTTAGATATAAACATATACACCCATGAATCAATTATCGTTTAATTAATTATTACCTAGTTTTGTTACTATCTACATACGTGGGACCTACCCATTAATAATGATGCATGAATAAGGTGAATACGGCTTTACAACATTGGCCTTTGGGCTTCCGAAGGCAACCGTGAGCCGTAAAGGCTTGGAAAGCCAAATTTAAAGGGCAGCTACCAATGTTTTTTAAGAAATATTTGCAAATATAACTATAAATTTTGATCCATATTGCCTCATCCTTTAGCATGCTGAAATTACATATATGCATAAAGTTTACATAAAATGCAAGGGTGCTTTTTTATTAGGACATAATTAGTATTTTCTATAAAATATCGGTAATTCTCTTTAAGTCTAAGTGATATAACTCTAATGTTTGCAAATATTGTAACTATATTTGCAAAAAATCTAAAATAATAATATATGTAAAAAAAATATAAAACAATGAAATGGTAAATACGACAATAATATTCGAATAAAATTATAAGTGTATTACTTGGTTTAAAGGTATTATCGTTAATATATAAAAATATTTAAAAAGGGTAAAAATTGATACTGTATTAAATACACTTAGCTTAATAATTGTGTAAAAAAAATTTCAAAAAAATAGTTAAACACATCCGTGTATGGGGACTCTGATTCAGTGCACCCGGGAGCGTGCAGCACTGCACGCTCCCGGGCGCATACATATATTTTTTTTTATTTT
>JAXCLR010000001.1:90919793-90943290 GCA_035584095.1 Annona squamosa | reverse complement strand
ACCCCGCTCTTGATGTGGCTCCCCATGGTATGAATATGACCCCCCCTGGTTTGGGTCATCAACCCCTTACCCGACCCTGACACCCCCGGGTCAATCTCCCCCTTTACAGCAGCTGCCCCTCCCTTCCCCATGCTTAGGTATCCCTCTTTCCCTCTGCTGCTAACCTCCCTAACAACTCCCACCCCTTCCCCAATATGGCGCTAAGAAGCCGAGCCAACCTCCTCCCTATGCTGCAGACTCTAGGGGTCCACTCCCAAAAGAGGGACCGAGAGGACTGGCGGAACCCCTGCTGCCGGCTATCGGCCACCATAACAGAGCCCACCTTCAACGCTGCACTTGGCCTAGATATGCTAGCCGATTGCTCCTCCACCCGGTGTTGCATACTTGGTGAATCCACTCCCAACTGAGGAACCGAGAAAGCTGGGGGATTGGATGTGCTAGCCTATTGCTCCCCCTGCTGCCATCTATCAGTTTCCATCTCGAGCACCAACCGCTGCTCTTCACTACACCCAATGCCCCTGCCATCCAAACTCCCACCCATAGCATTTACCCTTCCATTTGCAGCATTCGAAAGCCCCATCCCGTCCTCCTCCTCCACACGCTGCCCATGCTTGCCCAAATACTTAATAGGTGCCGATCTGAATTCAGACCTCAGCTCCCCTTTCAGTTTCAACGGTCTTGAACCCGCCTTTAGCCAACTTCCGTAAAGTATATCTGCCTCCACCGGACACCGTTTCTCCAAGGTAACTTCCCTGCGATCCTTGTGCGCATGCCCGATCAAACCACATAAGTAACAGAATAAAGGCAGCTTCTCATATTGGAAGCTGATCCACCGTTTTTGCTGATCTCCTACACAAATGAACATCCCCCGACAGAGAGGATTCCTGCAATCCAGCATTACTTTTATCTTGACTTCATCTTCCGAACCTTTGATCTCAAGAACATTGTCAAAAGTATGAGCTACAATCTCTCCCCGACAGCGTTTATCAACCATGTATGGAATGCCTTGTATATGGATCCACATCGGCGTTTTGACGAGCATGAGGTGTGTGAAGTCCGTCTCTTCCCGTAATTCCTCCATGATGATCAGATTACGGTCAAACGGCCATGGCCTACCATCCATGACCCAGCTTCTATCTTCAAGTTCAGAGAAGGATGCCTTCAGAAGATTCTCTCCTACCTCCGTGAAGTGGAGATTTCCTTTCGTTCTCCATAGCCTGCGCAACATCCCCTTAAACTGCTCTTTATTGTAGGATTTCGATGCCCAGAGTGTGCATAACAATGCAGGCTTCGCTCCTAGAATGACCTTCCTGATCGCGTTGCTATCGATCGACAATGTCTGGAGTTCAGCCTCCAGCAGCTCCTCGGTGCTGATATTCATAGCCGCGATTCGTTCTTTTGTTCTCAGCGCAGAGGATAATGGTTCTAAATGGTGGCAGCTCAACGTTTCAAAAGACTTATCTTCCCCGATCACAGCTAGACTTCCGGCGAGTCAAACAGCAGCTCCGACGCATTCCACGACCCTCCAATACCCTCACCCGGACCCCGAGCGCGACTAGAATCGCCTATCCGGTCCAAACAGGGGAGAGACTTCGCCCAAGACCGGAAGAGCCTTGACGCTTGCACGCCAAATAACTTGGTCGCACCTAAATTACTAATTGATCATATGCGCACCGATAATTCCACAACTATCGATAGTTGTGTTTGTATTCATGTATTACGCATATGCACATACATAATACATAATGTGCACACGTATAAAAATCCCAACATAATACTAATTTATATGAATATTGAACAATAATAGTGTTGGTTTAAGGATGCAATTATGTATTAAATGGATATTTATTTTTATAAGACTATTTGCACATTCCTTCCGGTACTTTGGGATTTTATTTCATTTCATTGGATTTTGTGTTAATCCACTGACATACAAATTGGTATTTGTAATTACAAATATTTATCAACTTTCACAATTGTGCATCGGCTTTTATTTATTATTGTTTATCATTTAAGTGCATGAAATATTAATTGATCTTGTAACTAAGCAATTTATGTTTAATGACTATTGATTACTTTCATATTCTTTAGTTGACACGAAGGGTTTACATTTTGGAATACGTTTTTAACAATGAAGATAATATTAATTTTTTATACTAAATATTGCATTATACCCCTAGCTATATATGAAGATATCTATAATTAATAATTAACTAGAACTTATGAAGCAGTAAAAACATTCACAACTACAGTATATCATGTGTTTGACAAATAGTAAAAAATATTAAGTTAAAATTTTTTACTTTTCAAAATTATCCTTTTTAATTATTTCTTCATATTTTCATATACAACTACCATATTTTTCAATCATTTTTACGTAACTAACCACACAACCAACTTTTCTATTTTAATTTTAATTCTTTATACTCTCCATAGCTACTTCTACTATATCACTTTTTTTTAAATTTAACAAATTTTTATATTAAAAAATTTTCATCAAAAAATTACTTAACTTTCCAAACACAGCTTTAGTTGAGAAGATCAAAATTTAAAGAAAAAGGTCTTCCACTCGTCTCATGTGGATGGTATTTTCGCTCTTTTAGCATGTTGGTGGCATTCCAGTTTATTCATGTTAGGCTTTCGATTATATGGGATCCAACAACACATGCAATATAGTGGCGAAGTGATTGATTTGCCAGCCAGAAATGGACTCTCATTTGTTTGTGTTGGCGGAGAGCGGACACATGTCCTGATAAGAGAGGGCCGGGCATACATCGGTACCCCATGTTCCAAAAGTTTCAGTCGTTGCCTTTTTCTCTGGGCCCAAGCGAAGACATTGAAATGTCTTGGCTGGCCAATCCTCCTTTTGCGTGCATGTGGACCAAATTTCACTGCTCAAAGGACAAAGGCACTGGCAGTAGCTCAATTAGCAGATGGTCCAAACCTCCAGTTAGTTGAAGGTGGAAGATATTTTTCTGTAAAAATTAATATTTTGCAGCCCAATAAGAGAGATATAATATTGTCTTTATTTTATTTATTGGAGAAATTTGTGGATGCAACCGTTTGTTTAGATTCTGCAAGAAGTTCCAATAGTACAGCCCAAGGAAATATCTATCCTTGGTTTAGAGTGGTCCGGTCGCGGAAAAGGAACTTTAAATAATTAGATTGAATTTCTGGACACAAGTTGACATGAAATTCCTTTAGATGTTGGTGTTCCCAACCGCATCACAACCTTACACATATTGGAGTGCAGGCAAAAACACTATATGTCAAAGCTTTTCATTGAATAAGATTTCGTTTGTATCACTGTCGAATATAATACAACCAGTAACAACCCAACAAAGTAGACCCAACCTAGACAAAAATTTATTTCATGTTGTTATATAAGCATAGGAAGGAGGATTAAAAACAACGAATTATTTTTTATTAATATATATTTACAATTATCTTAATTTGTATTACAATTAGGCACCTTCGTAACTCTCACATTATAGAGAGATTTTTTTGCATATACTCCCACACTGTGGAGTACATGTCATTTGCAGAAGAATGAATACTCAGACTTGGTGGGAATCGATCCAATGCCCACTCCATGAGGACTTGCGGCGCTACCACCAGGGCACCGTCCTAGTAATTTTTTGACATAACCCTTTGATAGTGGGAGGATGTGGAAAACTCATACCAATATGGGATCGTAGGGCATTGCTTGATGCATTCGACAGCTGGTATGTCGCTTTAGCCAAATGTGTGGTATGGTGGACCTGGTGACCCTACGATTGTGGGCTTTTGCCATCATTGTCGTGGATTTTTCCACAATTATTGACGCCTTGGTCGAATTGTTGAATCCCCACAGCAAACTGCAAAGGGCATAGGGAAATCTTTTGAGTAATCAATGCCTTTATCTCCTTCTCCACCGATAAGATACATGACCAACTCCATTTCACTTTGTTCTAAATGGTCTTTTGAGCTCATGTTGCGCGATCATAGTGGTGTCATACATATGTATATATAGAAAAATATTCAAGCACAGAGCCACTGCACTGAAATTACGATGCATTGACGTTGAAATGGGCCCCACATGATGATGAAATTATAATTTACACCATTCATTATATTTAGAATAATGTATTCTATTACCATATTAATTTCCATTTCAATCGGATATGTATATGGATTACATTTGAAAATAATATAAATTCAATGTAATAAAATAGTTTTCGTAAATAACAACTTTAAAGTAGTTTTTTCAATATGTAAATTATTTGCTATAAAATTTATATATAAATAAATAATTGTATAAAATTTCATTACATTATAATATGTGTGGGAAGCAAATATACCACTGTTTTGATGCAGTGGCACTGCACCATAACAGCTTCCAATTCCAAGAACTGACTTCGTCTTTATAATGATTTTCTAATCCAATTCCACAGGTGGAGATAAGATTTTTGCAGGAAATCAACCCAGTTTTGTATGAAGAAAACCTTTCCATTTCTAAAATGCGAAAAGACCAACATGCCACAATCTTGAGAAGAACTTCTCTGAGTGGGAGTCCCACTCGGGGCAGGAGCAGCACATGTTATCAGATCAGATCAGGCCTGACAAGGACCGCAAGTTACATGGCTCTGGAGCTGTAAAATCATCTTTGAGGAGCGCTAGGACCCCAACACAAAAGCACCCATAAATCAATCCACGGTCCAAGGATGATTTCAGCGACAGCGACTGCCAAAAACCAGTAAATGGGTGGGTTAGTTCTAATAAGATTGATCTATGCACTAAACTTATGATAATGTAAAGCTAGTGCTAATAAACAAATGCAAGCCTGCAATAGTGTAAAGCTGATGCTAGTAATCAACATAAGCTATATCTTACGTGATCAGCTAGCGAAACCATAATATACATGAGCTCTGTGATCAGTGTCCACGAGGTAGAGCTCACTTATCAACAGCAGAGCAGCATGGCCACTTGCTAATTTTCAACTGGCTAATTAAATTAATGTCCCCATCTGATGATATGGCAGGGCCACCAGTAAAAAGACGTATTAGTGCCATCTGAGGCCTCCCCATTAGTGTCATCTGACGTCAGATCGAGCATTTACTTCCAGATATTGACAATCATACAAACTCCCAGCCCAGGGGTCACATTCATTGTTCGAAAATCAGAAGAAACCACAAAAACTCGACACAGTCTGATCAAGAACTGTGAATTAATGTGCTTTGTATTTCAACTTTCAATACGAATTAAAAAAAAAAAAATAGAAAATATGCTGAAAGAATAAAGATAAAATCTTTTACATAAAAAAAAGGATGAAAATCTGTGATTTTTTTTTTCCTGAGAAACAATATCTTAAAAGTAGGTAAAATGAGCAAAAAAGAGAATCGTTGGGATAAATAGATCAGGACCATTTCGTTTATCGCTTAGTTTTCCAAAAAACTTAAAAAGCCTTTAGGCAGCTAATATTTTGAGCCCCGTGCATGGTCTTATCCCTCCGGGTTTAATTAATTATCGATCTAAAAATTATATCATTTAGAGAAGAAGTTCATGAAAAATTATATTATATCCCCTACGTAACTTTTAATATAATTTGACATTTAATTATCTTAGGGTGTGTTTGTTAATAAATAAAAATTGTAAAGTTAAAATTTTTCAATCTAAAACTTTTCATTATCTACAACTATCTTATTTTTTAATTATTTCTTCACATTTTCCTATACAACTATCTTACTTTTTAATCATTTCTACACAACTACCCACACAACTAATCCATTTATTTTAACTTTATCCTATTTACTCTTTATAATTACCTCTGTCATATTGCATCATTTGACAACTTCTACTTTCTACAACTTTTCATCAAAAATTTTATCTATTCCCAAATACACCCTTAATAACTCATTTTTTTATTATTATATATGTATTTTAATAATTTTTTATATTTCCCATATAAGTATCCTATTTATTTTATCTTTATTCTTTTTATTTTTTGTCATTAGCTCTATCATGTACCACATCACGCTTTCATTTTTTAAAAAATTTTAAAATATATTTTTCTCAACCGTTTTTACGAGTAGTACCGAATTCATTCTAAATTCTAAATTTTTTTTTTTTTTTTGTTCTCTCCCTGTGTAACACCCAACTCATTTACACAAAATTTACTTTGGAGATGTTTGGTAAGTTAAATTTTGCGGAGATTATAGGTTAAGGCAGGGAGTGGAAAATAGAATATTTTAAAAATTATATAATTGATATAAAATTAGTAGAATAAAAGTAGTTAGTGAGAAAAATAATTAGAATACAAGGGTAAAAGCCAAAAATATGAATATGAAGTTATTAATCATTGCCTCGAAAGCTGTGCCCTCACACATCCCCATCCCACGTTATGGAACACTATTAACAAATCTCTCCTTGATCATTTAAGTGCATCATTTCTTTCAATTAACTTAAACTCAACTATACTATGTACAGTAGGTGTCAAAATCTAAGGAAACAATGATACATCAATGGTACTGTTGCCGGTAGCATAGAATCATCTTCTATTCTTAACGAATTATGACGCTCTATAATGGAATTTTTTTTTTTTTTTGAAACTAACGCTCTATAATGGATTGTTACTTAATTAAGTATCATTCTCATACATTTTATTACCCTCTGAAATTTTAAAGGTTGTAACGATAGAGTTTATGCTCTTTTCATAAAAAAAATCTCATATTTTTTATATCTTTTATAATTTTTTCTCTCTTTATTTTTATATAAGTCCAAGTGTGCTTAGATCATATACAAATTTTATCATTTTTAGATTATTTTGCATATTTTTATAAAATCTTTAAAATAAAAAAATTTTCACATTTTAACATATGTGGAGTATAAGATGGGTAAATTTTTTTAATTTTTAAAATTTTGTAAAGACTATACAGAAAATTTCAAAAATAAAAAAATTTGGTATATAATATAAGTACACTTTGCACATATAAAAGTGAAGAAAAAATAATATGTATATATATATAAATATAAAATACATGAAGTTATTACCTAGCTAATTAACAACCCATTGTATAGTATTGTAACTCATACGCCGAAAGTGGGGAATTAAAATGCTATTGATTCGCATTGTAAATGGGTAAATTTTTATAAAAATTGAAAAAATTATATTAAGGCTATCTTTGGCAATATGTAAAAAATATCAAGCTAAAAATTTTCAATTTAAAATTTTCACTTTTCATTACTATCTTATTTTTTAAACATTTCTTTACATTTTTCTATATAACTATCCTACTTTTTAATGATTTTTTCACATCTTCCTATACAACTATCCTACTTTTTAATCATTTATATATAACTAATCTATCTATTTTAACATTGTTCTCTTTATTCTTCATCATTACTACTATCATATCACATTATTTTTTCTTAATTCAAGAAATTTTATACCCAAAAATTTTTATCCAAAAGTTTTATCACTTCACATACACACCCTAAAAGTTTTTTTTAAGAAGTTACTATTTATGAAAGTATGAAAAAATATATTTGGAAAAGTGAACTTTCATTATAGGTGTGTTTCGGAATTCATAAAAGTGTTTAATGTAAAAGTTTTTGAAATATGAGAAAATAAGGTGATATAAGATAATAAAGTTAAAATAGATAAGTTAGATATATGAGTAGTTGTACAAAAACGATTGAAAAGCAGGATAATTATACAGGCAGAAGTGAAGAAATAATAAAAAAAATAACGTAGTTGTAAATAGTGAAAAATTTTAGTTTGAAAAGTTTTTTTGTTTTAATAAACATACCAAATATTTCCATCCCGTACAAGCGGTGAATACAAAATTGGGATAAATATGTAAAATAGGTTTCCTTACAAAGAAATTAGAGCATGGTGAGTTGTGCAATGTCCAAAAGACGATAGCAATAGCAATATGGATGTTGAATGGTGGGGTCCAATGCAGACGGCGCATTGACTTATGCTAGACTAAAGTGGGCCCACACGTCTTTACTATTTACTACGACCGTGAACCTAAAAGGTGGACGAAGCATCGGCATCATTGTGACGACGAAGGTCGGCTCTTTGAAAATCGAAGGCCGATTTTACTCTGGGCTCAGCAATAGCGTGCTGGTGTGCCAGGTCGCTGGAATACCAGTTGCCGCCGTCGCCCAACTACCGGCGGCTGTGATGGATGCAGCCATACACGTCTGATTCTGCACGTATCTTTCGCTTTGCTGCTTGACTATTGAAAAATATATTCCACCTAATATTTGTTGGTTTATGCATTGAATAATACCAGGCTTACGCAACAAAACTGTATACTGAAAATTACGAGACGAAACAAAGTCTTCGAAGGAGTACTTTTTTTTTTTCTTTTCTTTTTTAATGTGCTCAGTGACACCATTAACATATTGGGTCAGGTCGTCCTTCACAGGAAGCGCTGATAAGCATGATAAGTGCCCCCACCCAATCCTAATTTCCAGGCTAGTTGTTGCCCAACTGCTATGGCAGGACCACCATTTTTAAATTTTCAGTGGGGCATTTTTATTGATCCAAAGACTTGTAGATAACTATGCATATATGGGGCCGTTTTTCCGATTCTTTGAAATTGCTTAGATTACATCATTTTTGTTACCGCTTTTGATATTATTTGATATTAACTAATTTACAAGCCAACTTCTTTAATTATAACCGATATTTTTTTCTTTCCTTACCAGCAATTTTAAGCATGATCTATATTCTCTCTATTCCAATACTAAAATCACGTCATCTCACTTTTTTTTTTTAATTTACCGTGTAATTTTTTCGCTTGTTTTTAGCTTAAGGTCCAGAGTCGCTTATTAAAAGGAAAAAAATCACTTCATACTACGTAAAAATTAATATAATTTTATATCTTAAACACTTAATTACCAAATTTTTATTATTACTTTTACGTTTCAAGCTTTTTTAAGTGCTCTCAGGTGCAAATACCTATTTTTTAATTTTTTTTAAAAAAAATTGTACAACTGATAATCTAAATATATTTAACATTCATATGAAAATGTCATTGATTTTAAAAAATCTTTAAAAACATCTAAAAAAAACTACAAATATACAAACATAGTAAACCTTTATATATATAATACACTTAGATTTTAACAGTTATACCAAAAAAATTTTAAAAGCAATAAAAAATGAGTTAAATGCACCCTTGGTGCACCCGGATGCATTTAAAAATGCTTCTATCATATCACATTAAACTTGTACTTCTTAAAAGTTTTTTCCAAAAATCGTTTCCTCACTTCTGTTCTCTTACCAAACAAACTTTCAAGGATCAGTTTGGATATAGTCAGAAGGTGAAATAAAAGGTGATAACAGAACAGGTGGAAAAAAACAAAGTTCAACCATATTAAGAGATGTACAAAAATGGTGAGAACTTTCTTTTTTTAACCTTTAGACAAATGTACCTTTAAAAGTGTTGTAAATCTCTATATCAAAAAAAAAAAAAAAAAAAAAAAAAAAAAAACTGTTGTTGTTAGTCTCTTGTAGGCGCGTTGGGCCTTCTCTACACTAAAGCTAGACTGATCTCGGTGCTTCTTCTGGGAGTTCACACAAAAGTTCGTGTTAATGCTGTCCGACCCACACTAGTGGACGTAAAAGCATCTCCTACCGTTCTACCAGCCGATGAGACGGTTGAGGATGACTCTTTCACCAAACCACCCTTTCAAGCCCTCCAAAATCCAAATAGGCTTAGCAGAACACAAACGCGATAAATAATACAAAATATAACGACCACAATTCTCCTCATGTCTATCAAGGAAGATAATCCATAATGTTGCTGATGCGCATGAGAATTTTACAATCGCCAAGCTTCTGTAATCTCAAATAATTTTGAACCAATCATCGTACCTAATTTATGAACGTAGGTTTTCTCAAAAAAAAAAAAAAATTATGAACGTAGGAAAATTTATCTTGTTAGAAGAAGATACAACCCTTCCAATAAAAGATTTACAATTTCTTTCGCACTCAAGCGACTAGTTCGAATTTCATACGAGTCCAAACGCATTTCGATGATTTTCAATGTTTATGCATGATATAATATTTTCTTCAACGGTTATGTCCAAGTTAATTTGACGTTGCTTCTTCTTTTGTTGTGTGGTGGTGTGGTGGTGGTGGTGGTGGTGGTGGTGGGGTGGGGGGTGTCTGTAACTGTTTCTTTTTTATAACTAATTAGAAATGTAAAATATAAACAACGGCAGCCCTGGTCTGGTCCAAGAATGGTCTTAAGACTTCTCTAACTTGGCCACCGCTCGCTCTCTCATTCGAATAGATATCATTCGATAACATGCTAAAAACCGCCAAGAACACGATTATTCTCCCAAACAGTTATGTACATCACCGATCTTACTGAGCAGACTAACACACAGTAGAGAGTACTCAGCGAAAAAACGGAGTTAAGTCGTAGTGTGATTCTCTTTAGTTGATTATATCCTGCATCCAAGCTAAAAAGTTCTAATTATGCTGTATGAAAACCATCGTCTTTGCCAGATCCAGTGCCTTGGTACGGCCGTAGAACTTCTCAACAATTGCAAGCGCGAATTCCATTGACGTGCCTGGGCCTCTGCTGGTTATCAGGTTCCCATCAACCAACACCCTATTCTCAATTTCACTTGGATCCGAAAGTTTGTTGCACATGGCCGGATAAGCCGTAGCCTTTTTACCCTGCATTGAGCAAAAGCGACAAACCTCCTCACTATAATTCTTCAAGCGCATAAAGGGGAAAGAACGAGAAACTGGACTCCTATCTTGCCTTGAGAAGCCCATGGGGCTCAAAAACTAACGCAGGGGATGCACATATTGCTCCATAGGGCTTATTTGACTCCCTCTGCTTCTTGAGTAGATTAACCAGCTTCTCTGAATTCGAAAATGCTTGGGCACCACCAAGACCACCCTGCAATAGTTTGGAAATCACAAAACAAATGTGAGAGACATAGCCACACACGGACAGCAGTTACCAACATCCATTAAAACAAACACCACAGACAAACCACAGCACAACTTCCAGATGGGTTGCTCCATATGCTTCAATTACTGATGGTCAGAGATTCAGTAAGTCATAATATGCATGCTTTTCAAGGCTTACCGGCAAAACAATAAGGTCGTAGCTTAGCTTCTCAGCTGCCTCAAGGAGCATATCAGCCACCAGTTTCACTTTTCTAGATGCCTCAATTTCAAATTTATCTTCAATTGATGCAACAGTCACATTTGCCTTTGCTCTCCGCAGCACATCAATTATCATCACAGCTTCCATCTCCTCTGTGCCACTAGCAATTGGCACCAGAATCTGCAAGCAGCAATCAGAAATAAAGTAAATTCTCACATGTATTGAAACAAAGGTGTTCAAAAAAGTCATATACAGTGGAAAACAGGAAAATGGACAAACACGAAGATTGTCTTTTTTAATTACTCTCCCAAAAATTGAGCAACAGAACCCATGAGGTTAAGGATAAGAAGAATAGCCAGATATCAGTGGATGGGACCAATGGTTTGATTAAAATTTTATGCAATAGGTGAACCTATGGGACATGAATCAGACATCAGTAGATGAAACCAATGGTTTGATAAAAAAAAATTTGTAATAGGTGAAAACCAATGGGACGTGATACAACATGACTTCCATGCAATCACCATCCAAATTTTCCACTTCCATCCCTCGTTTGCTTCAATTAAGACCCATAACCGCCACTCCAGTCACCCCCCACTTTAAGCTGTCTTCTTGAGAGATTCACTCTCATAAAGACTCAAACCCGATCAACATCACATTTCCATGAAATATGTTTTACTCAAATATGTGATTATATAAGGACAAAATGACACATCACCAAAACAGCTGCCCATTGAGGGCCAACTAAAGGATCGTATATAATTATATAAAGATTCGTGTCACAGCATTAACTGAAAATGCATGAGATCCAATGTTCTATTCACCACATCAAGAAGACAACATAAAAGGTACAATAAATCCTGAGGAAGGAGAGAACTCATCAACCAGCTGATATGGATAGTAGACATTTTAGGACAAAAACAAAAATGATGAACCCTAAAACGTAATGAACCATAGATACATTAGCTACTTGTTAGGAACCAGGAGAGTTCTACCATATCCTGAACTTCATCCTCACACTAATCTACTATTAAATTGGCTTTCTACTACAAATCAAAATAATTAACAGTTTCCTTCTTTAAGTGTTTGAGTCGGTGGGTCGGTGGTATGAATTGTAGACATTTTACGACAAAAACAAAAAGAATGAACCCTAAAACTCTAATAAACCACAGTTACATTAGCTACTTGTTAGGAACCAGGAGGGTTCTACCAGATCCTGATCTTCAGCCTCACGCTAATATACTATTAAATTGGCCTTCTACTACAAATCAAAATAATTGACGGTGTCCTTCTTTATGTGGGTGGGTGGGTGGGTGGGGTGGGGATAGTGGGAGTGGGATATTTACATCATAGGGTTTTGCACTAATTTTACTTTAAAATAATGAAATTCATCAGAAAAAAAAGATCATGCACATGGATTCTGCCACAGAACTGAAGAATTTGACTTCCCAGATAGAGGAAATTCTCCAACCTACTTGGCACGGGAAGAAGCAATCACAGTTCGGGTCCTAGGGAGCACGATCCAAAATGTTCAACTTGCCATCATGTGATGATTTACAACCACACTTCACAGCCAATATTCATGATGGGCCACCAACTTAAAATACTTGCTTAGGAAACCCATTAACAGACATGACCCTGCAAGTAGATATTTGATGTTCCGCATTATCCTGCACTGTTCTCTAGGGCAATATGCGCAAGCTCTAGTAACACATTATAGAGCTTAATTAAATACCCCAAATTACCCTACAACCTTCTAGACAAGTGGGATCATTGGCATATGCTAACAAGAGAACTGACATCATCAGAGACCAGCAGACGCAGGTACCTAAATTAGCATCTACCTGTTCCCATTTGATATCCCTGCAGGGAAGAATTCAAACAAAGAAATTCACTAACTACTACAAATTATTCATGCCGCACTCAAAAGTGCACTGACAAAAGCACGTACCAGAATTTTTTGCTAAGAAAAGAACTAACATCATCAGTGACCAGCAGATTCAGGTACCTAAATTAGCATCTACTCTGTTGCCATTTGATTTCATGCAGGGAAGAGTTCGAACAAAGAAATTCACAAACTACAACAAACTATTCACCTTGCACTCAAAAGTGTACTGACAATACACTGACAAAAGCATGTATTAGAATTTGTCGGATTTTCAATGCTACTAGCATGCTAGACCCCAATTTTCAGGCATATTCAAACTTCAATATACTAGAAAATAAAGGAAGAATTCAAATCTTATTTAGTGCCGAAATCAATCCAGAACCATATACATACATACATACATACATACATACATACATATATATACATATACATATACATATATATATATATATATCAACACCTATCACATGCCAGGTGACAATGAACTTACACTTGGATTATTGTCACATTTCCAGTCCACTGAATTCAGCTCAGTCATGGTGTACTCAACCCCATGTTTTGGACGCATCACCTACACAGGGAAGAAAATCGTTGAAATATTAATGTACGAATGAAATGAAAAGTTTCTATTTACTAATGGAATGAACACGAAATTAGAATTAACTCAGGGAAAAGGTTCTCAGATGCAATACAAATCACAGGCATCCAATCTTTTGATTCTTCTCACAGCATTGCCATAAGTATTGGGCTCCCAAAGAAGCATGGTATCATTTCTTCGTGCTAAAAGCCAAATGTGCAATTTCTTTGCAGACAGCTGAATACTATATGATATGATTGAGTTGGACTCATGCAGATAGACTGAAATGAAGACTAGCACTGTCCATCTCAGCTACAATTCAGACAAAGTTTTGATAGCAAAGCTAAACAAAGCAATAACAGAAAGGAATTATAAGCACAGAAATGTACCATAGCGCTGGCAACTTCGTCAGCTTTCTCCTTGCCGAACAACTGCTCTATCAGCACCAAAGAGTACTCCATTGTCGTGCCCGGACCCCTGCTTGTCACAACCCGCCCATCTACTTGAACCCGCGACTCTACCCCAGTCGCATTAGCTGCCAGCAGCTTGTCCATAAATGATGGGTAGCAAGTAGCCTACCAAAATTCAAAAGCCCCAAAAATTTAAGAAATGACACCATCAAACAAACGACGAATCAACGAAATACCTGAAACTATCAAAAGCATCAATTCAATTCTCACCTTCAGTCCCTTGATCAAACCCCACTCTGCGAGCGCAATCGCCGGGGAGGCGCAAATCGCACCACAGAGCCGTCCATCTGCTGCATGCTTTTGCACCAGACTTTTCAAGACCTCGCAATCCCGGAGAGTAGAAGCCCCAGGCATTCCTCCCTAGCCAAATCAAAAATCAGAGTAATCAGAATAAAGAAGTCGAATTCAAACCCCAACTGTCCGACGCAGAAAATTTCACTTGAGAGAAAGTATTACAGGTAGCGAGATGAGATCGAAGACGGTGTTGGCGCAGTCGGAGATTAGGGCATCTGCGACGAGCTTTACTCCCCAGCTGCACCCGATCCGAAGATCTTTCTCGACGGATGCAACGGTGACGTCGGCTCCGGCTCTGCGCAAAACGTCGATCGAGATCACCGCCTCCGTCGGCTCCGTGCTATTGGCCACCGGGACAAGAACCTAATCCGACAGTTTCTCCTCTATATTAGGCCACTTCAGTCAGAAACGGATGGAAATGAGGATTTGTTGCAGCGGACGGATGTGAGAGACGGTTACCTTCTTAGGAGACAACATAGCTGCTGCAACGAAGGAAAAGCGCTTGCGAGACGGTTGTGGCGGCTTTGCACTTCTCACGATTCTGGCGAAGGAAGATGAGGGAGAATGGAAGGAGAAGGAACGGGGAGGAGTGAGGTGGCTAACGCTCCGTAAGGCCATTTCTTCGTGGTCGCTCAAGGAACGAAGGTACAGTAGGCTCGAGTCGGCGTAGCGGATTGCGGACAATGTGGAAATATTCGCGCGTGTGAGTCGGTAAGGGACCCGGGCCATTTTTTTTTGTATTGAAGTATATATTTAGAACATATTCCAACAAATCTCACATTCAAAGTTTTAAGACAATTCTAATAATATTTCTTAATGGAGACCACCAGATCCCAAATATCGTATGAGGAAACCACTAGCTCCCAACCGAAAAGGGAGACCACAAATACCCCCACGAGAATTTTTTGGTTCGAAATCTCGTGCGAGATTCGAACACGCGACTAGCAGAACAAAAGCTTTCGTTCCGCACCCGTTAACCAAACGAGCGTTGCTTGTTTGGCGAACCCCGGCCAATTTGATAGCACGTGAATGGACGACATGAGGCTTTTGCATTTTAAATCTTTTAACTTCTCATATTTATCTTTAAATCTCATAGTTTGGTCATTTATATTTTAAAATCTGAAAATTTATTTTCGTTGCATTTTAAACTTGACCCATAATTGTGTTAAAAACCAACGTTAATATGTGCAAAATGATATAAAAACCCTCTGGTATTTTAAAAAATAACTTTTTTACATTTTAAACTTGATTATCAGGTTTTCGCCGTATTGCTCTTGAAGACTCCAATAATATCTTAATCTTTAATACACATTTGGGTGCTTTTTAAAAAATATATATATTAGAAGGTATTCACGTCATTTTGTATGAATTAATTATATTTTTTAATGTCATCATCTAGTGAAAATTTTTATAGAGAAGTTTTTGAGGTACAGCTTTGAAATGAGAAGAGTGATGTGATATGATGAGAATAATATTAAAAATTAAATATAATTAAATTAAAATAAATATGATAGTTATAAAAAAGTATGATTGTTCTATGAGAATATAAGTATAAAATATTATTAAATGAAGTAGTTATGAAAATATTAAAAAATTAAGTAGTCGAAAGTGAAAAATTTTAAGTTGAAAATCCTATAGCAAGTTTTTATAATTGCTAATCACACTCTTTTCCATTTAAAATTTTCCATTATTCACACGTAATTTTTATTATTTTTCACATATTTCAATACAATTATTCTAATTTGTCATCATTTATCTAGGATTACTCATGCAACTATCATATTTATTTTAATTTTATTTTCTTTATTCTACATTATTAAATATATCAATTCATAACTTATCACTTTCTTATATTTTAAGAACTTTTCTACCATAAAATTTTCATTTAGGACATGTTTGTTACAACAAAAACTTTTAGATCTAATGGTGTGTTCGAAAAGCAATAAAATCTTTTTTTGTAAAGGAAATCATAAAATTTTTGAATGAAACATTTTTTAGTATAAAATTTTTAAATTAGAAAAAATAATGACAAATAACATAGAAGAGTAAATGAATAAAGTTAAGTTAAATATATTAGTGGTACAAGTATTTGTGTAAATATAATTAAAAAGTAAAATAATTCTATAAAAATATGAGAAATTGTTGAGAGAGAAAAGTTTTATTTTGAAATTTTTTATATATGGCAGGACATGCCTTGAAACTTTTCACTTTCAATTATTATACTATTTTTAATTATTTATTTATATCTTTTATATAACAACCATACTTTTTAATTATTTTATAAATTACCTACGTAACTAGCCTATTTATTTCATCTATATTCTTTTTACTTGTCATCATTACTTGTATTATACCACATTATTTTCTACCATTTTTTAAAATTTTTATACTAAAAACTTCTTATTTAAAAGTTGTATTAATTTTCAAATATACCACTAATCATAAACACACCAATAAATATATATATATAGGAAATGTTTAACTTTTATACTAAAAAATTCTTATTTAAAGTTTTTGTCACTTTTCCAATGTACCCTTAATCATTAGCACACGCAATATACATAGGGTATGTTTGGTGGAAAAAATAAAAATCCTCCATGTGCTTTTTTTACATAATTGGTATATTTTTAATCATTTCTACACATATTTTTATATAACTAATATATTTTTTTATTATTTTTATAATTTTAAAAAAAGATCATAGACATTGTAATATATTTTAAGTTAAAATACATTATTCATTTTTTATAATTAGTTGTATTTTTCTTCATAAACATATTTTTTTAAGTATATTTAGGGTATGTTTGTGAATAGATTAACTTTTGATGAAAAGTTTTGAAAAGTAATAGTTGTCATATGATGTGATATGATAGGAGTAATAATGAGGAGTAACGATAATAAAGTTAAAATAGATGTGTTAGTTGCATAGGTAATTATGTATAAATGATTGAAAAATAAAATAATTATATAGTAAAATTTGAAAAAATGATTAAAAAATATAGTAGTTACGGAAAGTTAAAAGTTGTAGATTAATAAGTTTTAACTTGACATTTTATACTCATTGTCAAACACACCATTAATTTATATAACAAGTTTCATCATTTCATAACATGTTTACATATTTATTTTTCAAATTTAAAAAAGCAAGCTTCGTAAAAGGTGAAAAATAACCTACATCCCTAAAATTGATGTTTTTAAAAAATAAAAATAGATATATAAAAATATTATAAAATGAAAAAACTTGGTATATAGATTAAATATACTTAAGAAACACATTTATAAAGAAAAATATAAATATAAATAATATATTTAGCTTAAGATATATTACAATGTATATATTAGGAGCTCCTTCCATAATCCATACTTCTCTTTTTTTTTTTTTTTTTGATAGCACATAATCCATACATCTTGCTACATCGCTTTTCCACCTTTTTAAAATTTCACTTTTCTACCTTTTTAAAAAAATTTATTACTGCAACGTTGCCTATTTCTTTCAAGATTATCTCCCATGATAAATTTTCCTTATATTTCAATGTACATTTTTTTTTTTAAATTTCTTCATGCACAAAATATCTTCTAATCTAATTTCATCGTCTCCATCCATTCTCATTTCATCTAATTTCGTCACGACGGATTGTTCATAATGCCTCCATGGGCCATGGTCACTAAGCAGCGGACAGCAATCCTATGCATGCTCCCGGGCGCATACACCTATTTTTTTAATTTTTTTTTTAAAACTTTTTTCATAAACTTGTAAAATAAGTGTCTTTAATGTATATATCAATTCTTACCATTTTTGGAGATTTTTAAATATTTATTTCGAATTTTTAAAAATTAGTGGCATTTTAGTAATTTAAAATTACATAAAATGTCACTGATTTTCAAAAATAAAAAATAAATATCTAAAATACCTCAAAATTGGTAAAAATTTACACACATATTAAATAAATATAGATTAACACTATTGTAAAAAAAAATTTTAAAAATAGGTGTATGCACCCGGGAGCATGCAGCACTGCATGCTCCCGGGAGCATAGGATTGCTATCCCTTAGCAGCGTGGACAAAATGTTCAAACCTTTTTTTTCCTTTTTTTATTTTTCATTGAGTTGGCTTTGACATCCAAAAGATTTTGCAATTCTCGTTTGGGGGATTTTGTATTTTGAACTCATATTTATATTTTAAGTTGAGGTTTCATATTTGCAACCATTTGCTGATGGCAAGGTCTAAAAGGAAATAGCTAAAAATATTACAAGGTCTATAATGTAAATTACAAAATTTTAAGAAAAGCAAATAAAAACAATGTATGGTCGAGAATGTAAATAAGAAAACTTTAGTATCTAATTTGTAATTGTTGACTAACTTAGTTTAAGATGCACACTAAAAACTTTTAAAATACCTTCAAATGTCAAAAAGTTTATCCTTTAAAATATTTATCATAATAACTCAATCAATTTATGTTGTTTATATGTTGTTTATATGTTGTTTAGATGTTGTTTAGATGTTTTAGATTTTCATAATAAATTCCAATAAGCATTAATTTTTTCATGCTATCAATGAAATATATAAGTAAAATTTCTCTCCAACTATTTTCAAAACATTTATCGTTTATGCTCTTTGAAATATATATTGTATTGATGTAATATAATTAGGGTAATGATTAGGAATCAAGTGATTAAAGTTAAAATTAATATGATAATTACATGAAAATGTCAAAAGTTTGTTGTAATGATAGTAATTGTACAGCAAAGTGTGTAGGGGGAGGGCGATTTTTCTTTCCTTTCTCTTATTGATTGCTATTGAGGTTTTGCAAATTTTCACATGTGGCTATTAGAATTTATTTCTTATATTATGTTTATTTTTATTATCTTTTATCATAAGTCACAAATATTACCCATGTCATGTTAGTCCATTATTTTCTTCTTATTTTTTCTTTTGTAGTTTTAGCTTTCTATTCCTCTTCACAAATGCATCTCAAGGTGCAACTTGGGCAACTTGAGTTTGTCTTAATTCTAATCCTATTTATAACTTAGGGTGTGTTTGGTAACAATAAAAAATTGTTAAATTAAAACTTTTCACTATTCACAATTATCCTATTTTTAAATTATTTCTTCACATTTTTCTATATAACTACCATACTTTTTAATCATTTCTACACAAATACCAACACAAGTAACCTATATATTTCAACTTTATCCTATTTATTCATCATCATTACCCCTATTATATCACATCATTTGACAACTTTTTCTCTCTATAATTTTTCATCAAAAGTTTTATCTATTTTCAAACACACCCTTAAACTTTAACTACATTTGTAACATTTGGACTCAGGTTAAGTTTTAGATTGAAATTTAAGTTAAAATTATTTTATCAATATATATCGGATATCTATCTCATACTTATTCGTAGAAAAAAAATCAATAATACTTAAAGAGTATAAAGAAGAAAATTTCAATTAAACATTATCTTTATATAGAATAAACTAACAACCTGTTTTGAGGGATGAAGAGGTAAATTTTTTTTATTATGCAATTTATGGGGTGTGTTTGATAAATTATAAAACTTTTTCACTATCTAAACCATCATATCATTTTTTTTGTATTTTTCTATATAACTACTCAACTTTTTACACATTTATATACAACTATCTATACAACTAACATATCTATTTAAATTTAATTCTTTTTACTCTTCATCATTACCTCTACCATATCATATTATTCTCTGTCAATTCAAAAACTTTTACACAAAAAATATTTCATGAAAGGTTTTATCAATTTCTAAATACATTATCAATATTAATACCATAATTATATATATAAATATTAACATGTAATCATAAAAAACTTATGATGTCAATCATGACAAAAAAATCTAACAATAACAATATTAAGTCTAAGTAAAATTACAATAAATTTATTTCAAATAGAACAAACATCTAACTATTAATATCAAAGTTCAAACAATTAAAATATAACATCCACTAAAGATCCTTAAGTTACAATACCAAATAAATCATTTTAAGTTATTAATATAATTTTCTTTCTTTTTTATCTTGAAACTACTACAAAGACAAACTCTTTTTCCTAGAAGAAAATATAGAGATATTATATTATATTGAATTATATAATTATTTGTCTACTATCATTGCACCACATTGAAAAAATTAATGTAATAAAATGGTTTATGTTAAACGTCAATTTTAAATTTATATTTTCAATATTTAAATTATCTCATATGTCTTTTCCATGTGGATAAATGATTATGTAAAGTATTATTATATTTTAATATATATGTAAATGATTATTGATTTTTTTTTATAATTTACATATGAATATGTATATTTTCAACAAATACGACTCCCTAAATATACTTGATTGAAATAAAACTTTATCTTTCAGATAAACGAATGATGTCAAATACAATGAATTGATTAAATTTTAAATCAATTACCAATATCATGAAAATTTAAAAAGTTACATAAGACTAAAGTTGAAGTGTTTATATAAATGAACTTAAGGGTGAATAATGTCTACATACTATGTATAAAATAACTATAATATATACAAGGAAAATGAGACTGAATTTTACATGAGTATAAAATAAATATAAAATATGTGTTACATATAATTTGAGTTGAGTTTAACCTAAACTAGGGATTGAATTATTTTTTATTTTGGTGGAGGTTGAACCTAAAAAATTAGTTTAAATGCTACTTCAAAGCTCAAGTTGAGTCTGGTAGGAATTGCACCCTTAAGGTGTGTTTGGCAATTAGAAAGAAATGTTAAGTTTAAAAATTTTCAATCAAAAACATTTTACTTTTCATGTTTATCTTATTAATCATTTTTTCATATATTTGTATACAACTATTTTACTTTATAATCATTTTTATACAACTATTCATACAATTAATCTATCTATTTTAATTTAGTTTCTTTACTCATTGCTATTATTCTTGCTATATTATATCATTTTCTTTGAATTTAAAAACTTTTATAGCAATTTTTTTATTTAAATATTTTATCACTTTTTTAACACACCATTAAATGCATATTGATACGGAAAGAAGTGACCAAAACCATTCACAAATCTAGCTACCAGCAGACAAGCAAGTGCACATGGCCAAGTAGCAAATTATTTATGTGCTTTGCACATGTAAAATTACGCAACTAAGTGCAAATCGTACTAGAATAAGAATACAAAACACATTGTTAACGTTTCAATGCATTAAGGTTTAAAATCTTATTTTTAATATAGTTTTTTGATTTTTTTTTATAAAACTGTTAATCTATGTATATTTATTCTATAAAATAATTTTTATTATTTTTAGAGATATTTATATATATTTTTATTTTTTAAAGTAGGGGAAGTTTTAGTCATTTTAAATGACAAATACCTCTTTTTTAAAATAAAAAATATTTATATATCTCAAAAAATAGTAGAAATTAATACACAAAGTTAAATGCAAGTAAATTAATAATTTCATACAAAAATTTTAAAAAAATATTAAAAAATAAAATTTTGCACCTCAGTGCATTTCAATGCAACAATATGCATTAAAACATTACTCCAAAACACAAGGTCTATCTCATGAAAAAACATATAAGAGATAAATGAAAACAAGAAAACTTTGGGATCTAATTTGTAGCCACTTAAAATTTCAATTGAATACAAGTGATAAAAAATTTAAAATACCTTGAACTATCAAAAATATTGTAGTTTCAAATATTTAAAAAATAAATCAATTTCTTTTAATTATCATAAAATTTATATTTTAAATATTAGTTACAATTATCATTGAAACCATTTCATTTGTTTAATTTTATTGTGTATATGGGTTCTATCTATAAATGCGTAAAATTAACATAATAAAATAATTTAGTACTAAAATATTAATGTCAAGATAGTTTTTTCAGTATCTAAATCATCTAAAATATTACTACTATAAACTAATGATTCTATAAAGGAATAGTACATTTTTAATATACGTGTGAATGAATCAAAGCATTTTTTATAATTTACATAAGAATATATATAAGCAAATGTGGCTTACACACGTACTTGATTTGGATGAAACTTGGTCTCATAACTAAACAAGTAACGTTAGATACAGTAAGTTGATTGAATTTGATATAAATCATCAACATCTTAAAAATCGAAGGATTATATGGGATCATTTCTCCGTAACCTGGTTATATAAAAGGAAATACTTTTATCTACTATAAGTATCTTATTATTTCAATTTTTAACCCATAATTTAATTATTTTCACACACAATAAGGGGTTGTTCGGTAAGCGCCAACAACGGAATTTCACGGCATGGCATGGGGAACATTTCCCAATGTATCAATTTTCCCATCAATAATTATATTTGTTCACTTTTATCTCTATATTTTAATTAATTTTGCTACAAATTACTCCAATTAAACTTATTCATTGCAACTTTACTCTTATTGTCTCATATTAATCATAAAATTTTCAAATTATTTTATTTCTTACTTCCCACCCCATTCCACCATCCCAAACAGATATCGTTACCAATCAGACTCTAGCTCTGTTAATTCCTAGTTTACCATGTCACGTGAAATCACTATCACAATATAAAAAAAAAAATTACTTTCCTACTTCCACTTCTTATATTCTCAAACACATTCAAGTTTTCATCTTTATTTATTTTACTTGCAAATTATTTATTATTCATATTACGTCGCAATTTTTTCCCCAAAATGTTTACAGTTTCGCTTCACGTTTCCCTTCGCAAGCGCGCTCTTCGCTTGGACAGATGTGACCAAAACTATTCATATTACATATCGCCGGCGATAGGCATGGAAGCACAGGCGGCGAACCGCGGCGGGCAGAGTGTGCGGATTGTGCGTGCAAACGTACGCAGCGAAGTGCGGATCGGACTGACAGTACGAAGCCACGATTCGTGAGTCGCGACCCATGACTCCCACGTGCAGCGCTCAGGCTCGTGTATTCCAAATGTTGCTAGGGGTGTAAATCGGGTCGGGTTGACTCGGGTTGGGATAAATACAACCCTAACCCACCTTGTAAAATCCCAACACAACCCTACTTTCAACCCTACTTTTCACACCTTAACCCAACCCTATTTCAACCCACCTCAAATCGGTTCGATTCGGG
>JAXCLR010000001.1:90891869-90907553 GCA_035584095.1 Annona squamosa | reverse complement strand
ATCACATCATTTGACAACTTTTATTTTTCAAAACTTTTCATCAAAAGTTTTACTCATTCCCAAACACACCCTTAATATATTTATTCATTAAGAAGACAAAATTTTATTTTAATCAGGTATATTTATATGTTACATTTGTTCAAAAATATATATTCATGTATAAATTATAAAAAATTCTTAGATTTATTTACACATATATTAAAATATAATAATACTACGTAGAATTATTTATTCACATATAAATGATATTTTGGACGGTCTAGAAGTCGAAAATACTACTTGGAAATTGACATATTAGTATTTTTTAAAATTTACACATAAATATATACATTTTTTAATAAATATGACCTATAACCATACTTGGTTAGGATGAAATTTGATCCTCTAAATAAACAAATGATGTTAAATACAATGAATAAATTAAAATTTTTATCAAAGGTAAAAATCTTAGATTTTAAAAGAGTTATATAAGTTAGCAGAGCTCATGTTAAATAATGAATTTATTTATTTATTTATATAGCCCGATTTCATATACACCCAAGTGTACTTAAGCTAGGTGATTGCACCCGGGTGTAAATTTCTTTTATATAATTGTTAAGTTAAGTGTATTTATTGTGCATATCAATTTTTATTATTTTTTAGATTTTTTGAATTTTTAAAAATCTAAAAATCTCCAAAAAGGTAAAAATTAATTCATATGTTAAATACATTTAGATTAACAATTGTATAAGAAAATTTTAAAAAATAAAAAAATGAGTAAGTCTAAGTGCACCTTAGTGCATTTAGGCATAACCATTTATTTATTGTAAATTGTTTCCTCGTGTGAAATCTCAATTCATTTTTTGATGTTAATAGGGATCCATGGACTGGCCATTAGCATCGAAAACTTTTTTACTAGCAACTGCTCATGAGAACAACATTTTTGGAAAATGATTACAATTCCCATTTTTGACAATTTCTTGTAGTTATAAAAGTTTCGAAAACTACGAGATGGAAATTATCATTTGATGTTGATGATCGAAACGTCCGAACCGACTTTAGATCTGGATCAATTTAAGGCCATGGTCGCTAGATATAACAGGAAAGGGCAAAATGGTTTTTATTTGTAAAGAATGGTTTTTTTTTTTTTTTTAACTACATGAATATGATGGGAATTTATAATCAAATGTTTGGAAAGTTAGGGTTAAATATTATGACTTATGAGCGCATGAAGAATTAGTGAAACATTGTGCATGTATAGGGAATTAAAGTAAATGTCATAGGTATAAAAATAATTTTCTTAAAAATTTATATGCAAATTCCATTAACGTCGGAGAATATAAAATAAAATTAATTTCATACGAAATAAATATAGGAGATAAATTTTAAGTGACGCAAAGTTAATTAAATTCTTAATTTTGATATAAATTTAATATTATTATTGGAATTCGTAAATATCATAGAAAATACGTATACTTCATCCGAAGAAAGCAAATATTACTGTGTAATTTATTTATTTAGCTATTATGTTATAATAATCATTCTATGTAATTTATTTTCAACAATAGGACGTCCAAACTTAATTTATTTATAGATTAACGTTTATTTTAATTACAAGATATTTTTCATTGATATATCGAATAAGTATTATTTTTGAAAAACACTAATAAATATAAAACAAAACAAAATGTATGAAAATGGCGTTAAGGCTTATGCCTAAGCAATTTGAAATGATCTTTATTTTTAAATTAATTTTTTGTGATTTGAAGATAACTAATGAAAATTCTAATAGGCTAATTCTTTGTCCTTTTTGGCAACTTACATAATACTGTTCATTATATTATAAGAAAGACATATAATATTGAAAGTACATTACAATAGTGTTGCCAAACACATTATAATATTTTACTTCAAGCACTTTTTACTAAAACCATGCTACCATAGCACTTTTTAAGTTTCACAATGGGGCCAAACCGCGTTTAAGTCTCTCTCATACATTTATTTAACTTGTTCAACGACAAGATAAGATGAGGACACACTGTGAATGAGATAGAATTTTCTATTCTCAAAAAATAATTTTCTGATTCTCAAGAAAAAATAACTTTTTTCTTTCGTAATGTCCAACAACATTTTTTCTTCACTATTCTGCATCCCGTCCCAACTAGGCAGCCTCAGCAAGCACACCTGTCTGCGGCAGATATTTTTAAAATACATGGCTCATATTATACAAGGAGGCGCAATTACGTATAATATATCATATATATGCTCAACTTATAAAATTTTTTAATCTTACCTTTATTTATCTTTTATTTTTCTTTATAACATGTTTAACTAAATGCATTTAATCCATATAATAAGTTTTGACATTTTACAATTCTTTTACAATTTTTTTTTTTTTTTTGAAAATCATCAATTTAAGAGGCATATAAGTCATTTTTCACCCCATAAAAAACTTGATTTTTAAAGATATGTTTGAGAAGTGATCAATTTTTGATAATTTGAAGTGTGTCCAGGAAGTGAAAAACATTCTAATGAGAAGTTTTGAAATATAAAAAATAATATGATATAATAAAATTACAATAGATAAGTTAGTTGTACGTATAGTAATGTAGAAATGATTGAAAAATAAAATAATTATATAATAAGTGAAAAATAATTATGGAGGATGAAAAATTTTATATTGAAAAGTTTCAAGTGATAATAAACACCCCCTTGATATAAACAAAGTCACGACAATCACATCATCACAGACACTTCCAAAGATACAAATCTTCGACCACCTAAAACCTTAAAAAATGGTATTAACATAGTTTAGTCGGAAGCATGAAGATACATCGGTACCAGCATATAAAAACCATATTTCTACACTGATTCGCAAGATGGAACACCATCCATCTGCTATAAATGCCAAAATCAGCCACAGCTACCAGGCAAATAGAAAATCCTGGCCAAGCATAAAGGCGGTCCATAGGCCTCCTCTGTAATGCCTCGTGCTGCAGCCTGAAACATTACCTGCAAGCAAGCAAGCAAGCAAGCAAACCTGCAGGAAAAGAACCCTATCCATTGGAAACCAATGGTGATACACCAGAGCATCCTTCAATTTGATGAAGGGTCAGCAACTTCTCTTCCGGATTACAGAGCCCTGCTTCAAGGACACACGAATGCTTAGAGACGGATAGGTGCACATGCTATTCGTATAACTGCTTCCAACATATCATCTTGGAATAGTAAAAATGCACATTGGGAAAGGTTAGCATTCATTCCAGGCAAAATTAGCAGCACCAGTCCTGGATAATTGTTAAGGTGTTCAGTGAGAAAGCAGTCATCAACAGCTGTTGCATGCCATGGAGTGATCAGATATACATTCAGGGTGGGTTCCTGACCTTTCCACGGCTGGGCCTGTATTGCCTTCATGGCTACAACTCAGAAAACCTAACAAGTACAACCCCCAAATTTGAACTGAGGAGTTTCTGTTACCAGGGCATAGTATTCTGATACCTACCTCTCATTTAACAGTGACTCTGCTTAATTAGATTTAAATAGTCTCAATATTAGTAGCAAATCATTACTGCTAAAAAATCAGATGTTAAATGTAAAGATATCAATAGCCAGACGATGGAAGGAGGGGGGGGGGGGGGGGGGCCACGGGGGGGGGGGGGGGGGGGGGGGGGGGGGGGGGGGGGGGGGGGGGTGCGCACGCGGTGGGGTGCATGGGTGCATGGGGAAGAAAGAAAAAAGACTTCATTATGGCTTCTTTATGGTTATTCTACATAATCAGTTAATCTTGTTCGGAAGTTCTTCAGCAGTACAATCAATAAGAATCAATGAAATTGGACCACTAAGATGGCGTTAATTCTCAAACTGTCCTAGTTTTGTGCCCATGCAACCTTTTTCTGGTGCAGAGATATGTATCCCTAATAGACACAAAAACAAAAGGAGAATATAGTAGCTGCTGATATGAGCCACAAAATACACCGCAAAAGAACCCACCTGAACATTTTGGGATATCCCAAACAGCAATCGATGAATCTGTGCAATCTGGAGAACAAAGTGCACGGTTGTCTTCATGATTCACATTCATTGCAAGCATCCATGACCCAATTGTAACATCTTCATTGCTAAACATTCGAAAACTGCATTGCGAAATAAAATGTAATTGCTTAAAAGAAAATCTTATTTCTAGAATCCAACAAGATATGCATATGCAAATGCAAATGTTCAAGTATGCTGGCAAGAAGCTTAAGGAGTTGCTATCGGTTTTAGTTAGTAACCCGACACCTTATTATATTTGCTGTCAAGTCATATCTGTTAGAGATCAATCACTTAAGTAAATAACAGTTGGCTGTCCATGAAAAAGATTCCAGCCATCTTTTTTATACTAGTTAAATACATGTTTTGGTAGTTATAAGCAAACGAACTGTAGATCAAACTTAACTAAACTTGACCATCAAACAGATTCCAGTTGTACTCTTTATACTAGTCGAAATGTCAAATACATGTTTGGGTAGTTACATGAAAAGGCACTTCCTAGAATCTGTTGAAATCTGAATATTATGATTCATGAGAGGATCGGCTTATTTGAAGAAGCAACTAAGCCTATTCACTGAAAGTGCAATACACATGCGCGAACACAGAAGTTCGAATAATCTGAAGTCTTAAATAGACTGTTTCAGAATTGTTTTGCTTGGCTCCCAAAATATCTCTGCATTAAGCAGACAAATAGACAATAATTCACTGTGCACTCTGATTTATCAAAAAGGGGACTCATTGCAACTTGAAGTGGGAAAAATTCTGCTGGAAAGAAATAAATCCCCTACCAATTGTTCAAGACTTCAAATAAACTGGGAACCAAAGAGTTTTCTGTCTCCCTGGTCGAGAAATCAGCCAAGGCTCTCCATCTCTCGCTTGTCACAACCTAGTCCAGACTGGTTTCTGTTAACATTGAAGTCTGCTGGTCTGGCCAGAAGTTAAATGTTTTTAGGTGTCCTTCAAATTAAGCACTTATTATTACCATGTCTTGTATTGTCTATTGTTCTGATAAATTAACCTTCTTCCAGACAAAGCTAATCAAAATATAATGCATAAAAAAATTAATTTTGCAGTATCATTAAGCACAAGAATGGAGCTTTTTTTTTTTTTTTTTTGTAAAAAGAATCATAGATAAAACAGTTCAAAATGAAGATACTAACCCAAATGAGCGATTGCTTAAAAATCCAACTGCATGGCTTTAGAGAATCATGAAGTCATATAGAATATCCAAATTATAATATGATTTGTATCCTAGGGCTATAATCCAGATCACTCATTTGGATATTGTGGTCAAATAGTCCAATAGACCACTTATATCTGCCCTGCATTTAACCAGAATAATGTGGGCCTATGTCATAGTCCAGGTATTCAATGGCTGTTTTGGAGCACCTGATGTTCAATATATGTGTGTGCGCGCGCATTTTTTGGAATTCATATTGCAGATGAACTGCTCCAGGATAGACCAGTCATAATCTAATTCAATCTGCATGGTGAACTCAATCTGTTGCGAATAAGGCTCAGAGTAAAATAAAAGTTTAGATATCCCAGATGAATCATAGAAATAGATGCAATGCCTCACATTTCATGCATTGGGTAGGAACTATGAAGGATTTGAATACCTGTATCTGATATATCATAATCACAGCTTAAATAATTGTGGGCTCACATTGATTCAACTGGCCATGAACAGAGCTGCAACACCTATGTGGGGTAAGATGCAGCTCTGCATGCACAAGGCAGGGTGTTTCAAGAAGATGACTGAAACCCACTGCTTCCAATGAAAAGAACTCATCTGTATTAGGGTAGTTTTAACTTGCCTATTGTTCCTTAAGGCAACCACGCTAGCAACAACATCAGCAGAGAGAGCATAAATAGGACCATAGGCATGGAGAAAGTACTCATTCCCGAGCAAATAGGAGTGCGGTTCATACCTGCAAACATACACAAAATGTAGCCACTTCATGAAAAGCAGGGAGCCCCAGTAATACCATTATGAAATTTTGATAAGCTTTTTTTTTTTGAAAAAGCAAACTATGACTGACCATTTTAACTTTGGATCAGCAAAAACTGGACCCTTTTTCATGCATCCAAGGTAAGTTCGAGGGTCAGAACGGTCCTTTGCCAATAGCAGTGAAAGCCGATCTGACATTAGAAGAAGCTGGAAATCAAATATTAAGAATACAATTTGCATTAAGTTGCGGACATGAAGAGGGAAACAATTCAAGTGATGAAATTGTGAACTAATAACAGTAATATGAATGGTCTTCACCTGGCCTCAAATATATGTCATCATCGGCTTTAACATAGAAGTCAGCATCAAAGAGCTGATATGCAGCTTTGAAGAAAGCTAACCTACACACAGAGATTGAATGAAAATTTATACAGAAACAAAACACGTTTATACAGACTGTATACAAGCTTCCGTCTCACGTTTTGTGTGGAAGGTTCTTGTACTCCTCCTCAAGGTCTAGGAGCATAAAATCATCATATTCTGCAACCTCTTTGCTCAGCTCCAACATTTTTGATTGATCACGGGTCCTCCCAATCACAAATCTGAAAGCCAACCCAGTTGCTTCTTCCAAGCTGCAGAACAAGCACGCAGAGGAACTTACAAAGATGACATGCTTCCATTAAAAAACACTGATTCAGTCCATGCTCAGGTTTCTATTCAAAGCATATTTAAAAAGTGCAACTAAGAGTATGAGATTCAAAATAGTTTTAAAAACTACAACTGAGGGTGTAAGAATTCACCAAACCCAACCACCAGGTGCATCCTTCATTTTTCAGAAGAGACTGTCCTTTTATAAGTTTTTAGCTTTCCAGCACAAACAGAACCATGAGGAGGTAGGCATACATTCTGAGTTGTAAAAACTATAGAAGCTCAACAATTCCCAACCACTTTTACTACCGGCTATTCATTGCAAGCAGAAAATAATGCATTGGAAATGAATAGAGTTAGAGCAATGCATTTAACCTGATCTTCCCAGGTTTTCAGGAAATGAATGGCTCAACCACAGAAACGAGTTATTTCTTTATATATATATATATATATATATAGACACACACACACACACACATATACATAGGGCTGTTACATTTGCCCAAAAGTGAGCCCCGCACATATTAGAATGCAATGAAACTTCATACAATCATTTATTTATATATAAATTTTGTAGCAAATGGTTTAAATGTTGAAAAAACCACTTTAAAGTTGTTATTTACATCAAACTATTTTATTAAGTTGAATTTATACCATTTTCAGATGGGGTCCATACACATATCCGATTGGGATGAAAATTGGTGTGGTAATAGAATACATTATTTTAAACACAATTGGTGAAGTGGATTATGATTTGATCATCATGTTGGGCCCATTTTAGCGGTGCTGCACCTGAATATTCCTCATACATTAAAGATAGATAGATAGATAGATAAGTAAAATGGTTTGCAAGTTGTAGATGCTATGCTCTTTATCCTTTTTAATGTTTCGAAGACTAATGTAGAGAATCTTCTCAGTTTTCTACTTGAATTATGACATGCAATCATGGATGAATTCCACAAGATAACTGAATGAATATTCATCCAATAGCATCTCCTCACCCCTCCTTTGCGGACATGTTCAATTACGCGAAAGTTTATACTACAAGGACGATCATGTTCATATTTTTTGGATTTGGACAGATGGTCGATCTCGTAATAGAGCCGCTGGATAACAAATAGTGAAAAATGTCTGATTCGTGCAATTTCCATTGCATCTGTCCATTTGCAATTGTAGTCACCTAAATCACCAAACACGAAACCCCAATCGACTTTTCTGAGCTCACGATCCACCGCGCTTACTATAAAAACTCAAGAGGCGGAAGTGCATAAATCTCATTCGCCTCCTAGAAACGGATTATTCATGAAAACAAAAAATCAGAAAAATGGATCCGATATTGCAAGCCAATGCAAAAGCACAAACTCACCGTTGCAACCCTTCCCGATCTGATGGCAGCCACGTCTTCCTGAGAGACCTCCGCCGTCCAACCGATCCAAATCCCGTCTGAATTCCCACGAATCCCATCACCCTGCGGCGCTTCACCTCGCTTCCGACCACCGGATCTTCGTCGAGAAGCCGGCCGGTTCCACCGCCACTCCCAACATCCCATGCGACGGAAACGGACCGACGTTCGGGGTTACTGCACCTGTACGCGGGGACCCTGCGAGAGATTGCGAAGACTCCGAAGATGAAACAAACGACGCCGAATACTACGCAGCAGATCGAGATGGGAGGATTGCGCACTTGAGAGAGGTATGGCTGCCGGGAATAGAAGAACTTGCGAGACGATGGCATATTTTTCTGGAATTCAATTGCCCTCCTAAACGAGTCCGTGCACCATCGGCGCTATCGAATGCTGCGGTTTTCTTCAAAAACCAAAGCGGGAGGAAGCAACAGGGAAAACAACGCGGGGAAATGGGAACGGACATTTGTGCTCCGATTCCGCTGATGATACGCGGGCAACCGTATCGACTAGATGCCGTCCTCAGAAGGGATTAGAGTTTGAAGCTTTCCAATGTCGACACGGGAGGTGGGGAGATCTGGAGGCGTTTTTTTAGGGCCGGGTGTAAAGTGCAAACGTTTTCACTTTTGCATAAAATGCAAATGAGGGTAAAAAGATAATTTTATAGCATGAGAGTAGAATTGTGGGTAAAGTGTGAGTATGGGTAGGTGAAATAAATTATAGTACTTTAAGGTGTATGTATTTTTGTGGTTATTCATATAATTTTAATAAATTACTATAGATGATGAGTGATTCATAACGTTAAATTGAATTATATTCATTCTAAATTCTAATCTGTAATGTAGGATTGAAATTATAAAATTAAGAATAATTTTATTTAAAGAAATAAATTTGAACGGCTGATATAATTTAGATTGTTTGACCATTTATATAGATTTTATAAATTTTACAGATTTTACAGTTTTTATGAAACTCATGGGAATGATATATTCCAATGGTAACCTTGAATTCATTTTTCCAATGAAATAAATTTTACAGGTTTTTCGAGTATCATGGATACAACACATATCAATTGATAAATTTTATATATTTTACGAATTTTACAGAATATATGATTTTGATACATATTCGTTTGATAAGATAAACCAGTTATACAGTTTTAATAGCTAAAATATGATTGATGACATTTCATTTTCACCAATTAGATGGACAATACATATTTTACAAGAATTATGCAAAATCGTAAACTAATATGTACATGATTTATGAATTTTATAGAGTAATCAATTTGTAATGTACTAATACGATGGATTTGATGGATTTTATAGATTGTTCATAAAATTTATATGAAATATATTTGTCCGTAAATGTAATACGAAAGATACTAATAATATTATATATTAAAATATAGATTCTTATTAAAATTTAAACAAATCCAATAATTGGATCTTTTACGTAATTAATATATTTAATAAGTCACTAATAATTATTTATGATTTTATTTAATGGAAAGGTAGAAATTTTTATAAATTATATGTTTATGTAATAAACACGTATATTAATATAGTCAACATAAAACTCGTCTCCTTACTTATCATGTACCTTTTTTTAACCCCGTATTTTGACCAAAAAATAAACAAATATTGTAATGCTTGTGTGTATTTTTATCGTTTCTCATAGGAGAAATTTAATTTGTAACAAGTGGTGTCAAAAAGTAAATAAATGACCGTTACTACCTTATTTATGTCTCCTATGATTTACAATAATTTGTTATCTTGTACCATTAAACTTAGAATAAAATGACACAAATTTTAAACTATTTATTTTTTTGTTTAAAGTTTATAAAATTTACGATGGCATAAAAGTAAATAAATGAACATAAATAAAAAAAATAAATTAACACACAAATTTACAATGAAAAAATAAATAAATGAAATAAATCAAAAAATAAATTAATGTCACGAATTTTATATGTCACCTCTTAACGTTACCTCAAAAAATAAAGAATTTGTATAAAACTTTGGTAAGAATCTTATGTAATATTGAATTTTAACTATTTATCACAAAAATAGTTCTAATCAGGAGCGTTTAATGGTTAGTTCGTTTCAATCGTCATGTGTGAGACTAAACAAAACATGGTTTTGGATTTTTTAAAAGTACACATCATTCCTAATTGTTTTGCATGTTATTACTAAAAATTTTTAGTGAAGCAGAAAATCACAATCTAATAATTACATTAATAAAAAAATGTTGTTAAATGCTAAATTTATTTATTAAACCCAAAAAATAATGTATGAAATTATTTTGTAGTTCAATCTAGATTCAAACATATATTGTTATAATTATTTTGAAGTTTTTGCTATGAAAATCTACTAATATCATTAGTATTTAGATATTAGATTAGATGCATCAGCAATAGTAGAATGACCACCACAACTACCATTAAAAAAATATTGCTATAAATGCATTGTTTTAGAATTTGTGATGAATAATTTATTGTAATAATTCAAAAAAAAAATTTGGCATCATTTTCCACATAATTGGTTTGAGTTTTATATATTTAAATATATGATATAAATGTTCTTCATATATTTAATATAAAATTTACTGTTTTAATTTTGATATAGAAATATTCTTCTTGAAATTAATTTAATATTTAGATTTAGAAAATTTGTAGAATAATTTTTCGTCTAAATATTTGAAATTTGAAATTCTAAATATATTATACAAGCGTTCTCCATATAATGATTTGAAAAATCATGTCTTCAAAGGAATGATGTGAACATTTATCTGTACTTATTTAAAAATTAAGTTTTTAAATTTCTTTTATAGTTGTGATTCGTATTCGTATTTTAAGAATTTTATATATAAATTTATTTTTGAAAAATTGTATGTAATAAATTTGTTTACAGATTTTAATTTAAGGTATTTTTTATAGCATCATTCTCCATATAATTAGTTTATAATTTATATTTTTTCATTTAGTATGTTAATGTTTTCTATGTATTTATTATAAAATTTACCATTTCAATTTTGCTATACAAATGTTCTTCTTATGACTATTTCAAAATTTAGATTCTAAAATATTTGTAGAATTTTTTTTCTATAAATATTTAAATATATATAAATTTTTTGTAGAAACATTGTTCATATAAACATTTTCAATTACAAAATTTTTCAATTTGCTGTTCAAAAATTCCCGGTAATAATTTTAAATCTCATATCTTCAAAGTTATGGTGTAGACAAGAAATTGAGACAGAAAAATGAATAAGTTTTGAAATTGTATCGATAAAGAAAATTAGATAGAGAAATTTTTTAAGTTCTATGATACCCGCAATTTTTAAATTTCAACCCGGAAGTATGTGACATACATATATGAAAATTTAATTCCATGAAATTAATAAAATTAGAACTTTATTAATGGCCTAAAATTATATAGTAAGTAAAAGGAGAATTAATAAATAAATAATGATGAGTTTGAGTGTTTATGTTGTATGGAATAATAACAAGATGTATTATTAACTTTAAATTTTTTAATGAAATTAAGACAAACCGTTTAATCTAAGAAAATAATTGATTAAATTGTTTAAATTAATGAATTACCATGATTTAATGGCTTAAATCCATATGGAGTTTTATAACTTTTAAAATTTAATATATTATGATTCATGACATATAGTTAATTTGAATATTTACAATTAAGAAATAATAATAAATATAGCTTGAGAGGTAGTCACACGTCTGTACGCGCAGACTACCCTAAAAACATGAATCCTTCTCCAAATGCATGAATGGACCGAGAGGAACCCACGAGAAGGGAGAAGAGGAGAAAAAAAAAAGAAAGAGAAGAAGAGGAGGAGGAGAAGAGGGAGGAGAAGAGAAGAAGGGAGAAGAAGAGGAGGAGCTGGTCGGCCGACGCTGTTGCCGCCGGTGCTGCTGCCTCAACTGTCGTTCATCCCGTCACCAGCCGGAGGTAAGGAAGTTGGGTTTTTATGATCATTTGTAGAAATCTTTCCCAAAGCATGTTCCAAGCATGGGGCTCTTGCTAGATTCATATAAATAAATAAATAAATAAATATATATATATATGTATGAATATAAAATCATGAAAAAAGGAAGAAATTTGGATCCGTAGCTATGGTGACTTTGAGTTTTGAAATTTCTTCCTAAAATGGGTAGGAATCATGAGAGTTATCATGGATTCATGTAAAACAACAATGACTTATATTTGTCAATCTTTCTCACTTGAATTAGTTCGCTCTATGGGTCCTCGATTTTTTCAATTTATCTGTCGATTTGAGTGGACGAATCAATTAAACCCATAAATTGGTATGGCTTATTGTTAGATTAATTGATTGCCAGTCCAATCTAATTTTAATAACACTGTATGTAATGAATGCAGTCTCAACTAACTAATAAAAAACTCTAAACTAGACTAAAATAACTAACACTAATTAATAATAAAAGACTAAAACTAAAGTTACAAGTCATTGTTGGATATATAAGTACATGTATATTAATTAATTTTTTTGTCAAAAAATTTTAAACAATCTAGAAAAAAATAAATACGCAGCTTAATTAAGTCAAACTATTTGATATAATTAATGTTTTTGGAAACTGAATTGGACCCTATGGTTGGACCACTTTGGCCTCAAACTAAAAATCATATGCTTTGATTTTCTTATGAAACAATGCATATGGAATGTGAAAATTGAATCCTATATATGAATTTGAAAATGCAAGAGTTGAAAATTTTAAAATTTCTACTCCAAATTTTTGTATAGGCTATTTAATTGGTGTTTGGATATATTAGATGCATAAATTATATGTATAATCTTGGTTAGGAAAAGAACTTCAAAATTTCCATCACATCTTAAATAGTTGAAAGCCATAAAAATGTGACCTACGCTTAGAGCTTTTGTATTATTCATGTATGGGGTAATTTATAAATAATTTTGAACCCATTAGAATGTAAAAATCGGAGTAAAAAAATGAGGATGGATGGGTGTATTTGTTACAGTTATGTGTTGTTGCTAGGAAATATTAAAGTTAGAAATTGAATAATATTTGAATTTTGATTTAGATCAAAATGTGCAAATCTTGAAGCCAAAATTTACATATATATATATCTACAATTAAGCCAAAATTTACATATATATATCTACAATTAAGCCAAAATTTACTACTAATAATTACATTTTGAAATTCCTGGAGGCATTTACAAAATTGCATCTTTTTGTACCAGGCACCTAGTTGTGGCGGGTACGGCTCTGCCAAGGTAAGTCTCTAATAGAAAAAGGAACATAAACAAACAACTTAATTTCATCTGATTGTTTCTAGCAGATGAAAGAATATTGGCTATCAAGAAGAAACACTGTTTTGTTCAAGAAAAGAAATTACTAGACCATTCCATGTTAGAGGTGTTGATTGCTTCTTCAAGAGCATCAACTCCCCAGTCTAGATTTGCCAAGACTGCTTGATCAGAGTACTGAACTTCTCCATTTTTCTCGCAGCTCCCATCCTCAGCAGCTAATCGTTTTGCACACTGCTCCTTGTGAATGATCCTCTGTTCCTCATTCAGCAAGCGATCCTGAATGAAACTTCCGATGGTTGCAGTCAGGAATCTAACCATGTCCTTGCCATCCATCTTTAACTTGCAACGTCTGTCGCATAGGTAAGATGTCACACTCCAAATTTGAATTAATTGAAATGATTTAGAATTCAGCGTCTCCTATTGTTTTTAGTTTCAATCCATGGGCAGAACAAATAAGTTTAGCTTCCCAAAATAAATGAAATTATCCAATAGTAGTGAGAACAAAATTATTCAGTCTTGTCCAGTAAGAAAATGATGGATATTCCACTGGTTGAACAGCTCCGATAGAAAGAACTCAAAACGCTTGAAGCGCCGCTATTCAAAAGAGGAATATCTTGACATTAGAACCATTTTGGGTGATGGAAGTCACATACCATAGGCCCATAACAGTTGAATCACAAGATTTGTAATTAGCTAACTTCATTTTTGTTCATTTTCATATTATGTATGCTGCACAGGTTCTACAACCAAGAACAAAGAAACAGAAGACAATCTCATTGGAATAAAAATGTGGATTCTTTGACACCAACTAGGAAAATGTGACCAACTTTCGCTACTTTTGTGGGTGTACGTGGTGATTGGAAATCATAGTCATTCTAGTGATGGATTCCTGATGTTGTACATCTAAATGGAGGTTCAAATAATGTAGAATGGAGAGTTGTGGGGTTCTTCCATTCTCAATGGAGAGTCTTGATTGAAATCATGTGAACTGATTGCTGGTAGAACCGATCACTGTTGAGTTAATAAAAATTGTGTAAATTATTAACTTGAAGAAATTCTATGATTTACAAAAATCTATATTTCATAGTCTTGAAAATGATTTTAAAAAAATGAGATTTTAGGTCAAATCTAAAATAAATAAATAATTAATTACTAATGCAAGGTGATCGTTGTTACAGATTATTTGCGCTAAATAAGATGTCAAGTGTCACTCAAAAAAATCAACTATGAATTATAGAATTTTATATGTTGTAGCCTTCAAAGTGCATTTTCAAGTAAAATTTTTGTTGCTTTGAGTAATGAATTTAAATGGTTAGATGAAATTCAAATAATCTAAGACTTGTCAAAAAGTAAGACGGATATATGTACTTTAATATGGTGAAAGTAATTAATCAAAATAGAAATAGTGAGCCATTAAAACATGCTATTGAACAAGGCTTCTTAATAAGAGATATGACAGAAAATTCAATAGGGTATGTGAACTATTTTATGAACTCAAAAAATTGTGAAACTTAGCATGCTTAAATTCCTATACATGGAAAAGTAATGACCCAAGTTTCATGGCAATCTGAGTTGAAAAAGAATAAAGCGTGCCAAGATAAGTTCCAAACTAATATCAAATCTATTTTCAAACTAAATTTTGGACTTTAGAGCAATTTATGTGGATTATTCTTATTATTTATAAACTAAAACAAACTTAATTATATAAACTACATATAACTGACAATAATAATCATAAAAGAATAAAGCCTCCATACACAGATATTTTCCAAATTTAAATAAAACGACTAGACAACCAATCCTTTAGACATCCCCAAAATGAAGGGGTTCAATTCACTTTCAAAACAACACTGCATTTCAAGTGAACCACAATCACCATCCAAACTATAAAATTTTGAGTTGTGAAATACTCAAGCCATGTAAAATCTATGTTCATCGGAAATTCTTCTATGAAAACAGCCTATATGCTCATATCTAACTGCAACAAGTTGAACCATGTGCTGGCATCAAATTTTTAACAAGTTTAATATGAATAATGGACTTCATTAATTTACTGTTCAGGTTTCAACAAATAGCATTGTAATATGCCTGACAGACCATACTCACAACAATAATCTAACATGATCATGCTAAAATTTTTGTAAATTCTCCTTCTAAAAGCAGCACTGACCTCACTCACATTCCAATTTGAGATTACAAAATTTCAACTCATACTTACTAAATGGATCATAACACACAAAGCATCATAACACCAAGATTCCAAATAGCTTCTCAATATGTAATTAGAAGTTCCAGCTAATGTATGTGTAGAACATTCACCGAGCAAATAAACAGTTGCAAAGAGATTGAAATGAGAAGAT
>JAXCLR010000001.1:90866427-90889696 GCA_035584095.1 Annona squamosa | reverse complement strand
AGCCGATGGACGGTTCGGAATGCTGGGTGTCCACTATCTCTGCTTCCGGCGGTTTATGCTCCCGATCAACTGTTCTTTCGCGCCTTCTCAGACACTATCGCGCACGTCTTGCAGCAACCCGCGCAGGAAGTAGCCGTCGCTGTGGGCCGGAGACTGTGCCGATCAGCATCGACGGCCGCTGGCCGGGTGTGGCGCCACTAGTGGTGCTTGGGGGACCAAGGAATTCTCTTCCATTTTCCACGGTGGGAGTGTTGGAAACGCAAGCCTGACTCATCTATTCGATGCAACTCGTCAATGGCTCCCGTACTGACAATTGCAGCGTCCCGTTGAGGTGAAAAGACTACTTTTTGCATTTTCGTATCACCTATTGAAAAGTTTTCACCTTACACTCGAGTTTTATACGTTGCCAAACAACCCCTAAATGTGAGGAGTGTATGAGAAATTATGCTCGGATATGTATGGAATTTTTTCATTGGAATATAAAAATACTTTATATAATTATTTATTCATGTAATAATAGTATTTTAGATGGTCTATGTATTTAAAATATTGTTTGAAAATTAATATTTAATATTCAATCATTTTATTACACTCATTTTGCAATATTAATACATTAAAGTCACATATATTGATATTAGACAAATGAAAAGTTTTCATAATAATATATATAAATAATACTAAGGTTTGTTTGACAAGTAATAAAAATCTCTCAGCTAAAACTTTTTTCATTCAATCATTTTTTTACGTTCTTTTGCGTAACAATCATATATTTTTAATTATTTTTGTATAGTTATCTACATAATTAATCTATTTATTTTACATTTATTCTTACTACTTATTATCATTATCTCTGTCATTTCGTATCGTTTTATTCTAATTGAAAAACACGTATATAAAAAAATTTTCTTTCTAAAAATTTTTTCAATTTCCAAACACATTTTAATAAAATTTTAAGGTGCATGCAAGATAAGTGGATGAAGAATATGAGATGAGATATTACATCTCTAAAAATATTTGTCATTTTATTATACAATGTTACTTTTTAATACTACTCTAAAAATATTTTTCATTTTATTATACAATGTTACTTTTTAATACTACTCTAAAAATATTTTTCATTTTATTATACAATGTTACTTTTTAATACTATCTTATATACCTCTACTATAATTTGTTATATCTTGATACGGCAATACTTTTTCGGTTGACTTCGTCAGCTAATGATCTCGGTCAGAAAGCAAACATGTCTAATCTAGTGACCATGAATGTTTTTTTTTCTAAATACTTGATAATTTGTATTATGCAAAAAGCAATTCTTCAAAACTAAAAATAAAATTCAATATACCAAACGAGCACTACCGGCTGCGAAACGGGATTTCCATTCCCAACAGGTGCGAGGTTCGAATCCCTCACGAGATTCTGAACCAGAGTTGGGGTGAGGGCATATGGTTTCCCTTTGTACTCAGATGAGCATTAGTGGTCTCCTCACTTGATATGTGGAAGCTTATTGTCATCTTCTATTGTAAGCTTGTTAAAATTGTCTCAGGTTTAAATGTTATATAAATTAAGATATGATGTAAAATATTCTATAGTAAAAAAAAATAAAAATAAAATTCAGTATCAGCTCAGAGCGAGAGCATATCGTGGTTGTCCGCAAAGTCCACCTCGAGAGTCCAGAGTACCAAAACTCTCTCGCGCCTTTGCGCGGATTACCTGCTACGCGATCCGCATGCTCGTCTAACGGAACCCATGATAGGAATGGCCCACCATGCTTGGTGGTTGGTCTCAGACAGTCGGTCATTTGGAATACATTGCTTGTATTATGAAAAATTATAGGGCTTTTCCTAAATATACCCATTACGTTTGACCATATTCTTAAATATGCCCACTACGTTTTAGAAATTTCAAATATACCTACAACGTTTTGCCAAAATCCCAAATAAGCCCACGCCGTCAGTGACCGTTACGTTAAGTGACGGAACCGTTACGCAGTGGCTGCAAATTTTTTAAAAATGCCCAGATTACCCCTGACATGAATAATAAAAATTGAGCTCGGGTTTCAATCAAAGAGAGCAGTAGCGGGAGAGTGCCCAAGGAGGAATGAGCAATGCATCATACGACTAGCCATTTGAGGTATTCATTTCATTTTTTTGATGCTTTTGGGCATATATGAAATTGAAATCATTTATGCTATTTTTAAATATCAACTTCGGACATTGGATCTTAAAGTAAGCAATATGGTATTTCCTTTTATATTATTCCAGCAAACTCGGAAGTAATCTGTTATAAATGATATGGATTATGGCAGCCGTTGCACAATGTTTCTGTCAATTAAATCCCACAATGATATTTTTCTTTCCATCTATGCTGTTGTATATTTGATATTTTTTCCATTGGTTTCAAAAATGATAATTTTTTCCTTCCGTCTATGCTATTGTATTTTTGGTATTTTTTTCAGTTGGTTTCAAAAATGATAATTGTAGAAAGGATGCATTTCTTTCTTGTTATAACCCATATGCATCTCATCCCCTTCCATCACCATGTACGGACGAATGGCAAGAGAGCATATGGGTTATAACAAGAACGAAATGCATCTTTTTTGCAATTATCATTTTTGAAACCAATTGAAAAAAAAATACCAAAAATACAATCGCTTTTTCCTCTTTGGGCACTCTCCCGCGACTGCTCTCTTCAAGTGAAACCTGAGCTCAGCTTTTATTATTCATGTCAGGGGTAATCTGGGCATTTCTGAAAAATTAGCAACCACTATGTAATGGTTTCGTCACTTAACGTAACGGTCACTGACGGCTTGGGTTTATTTGAGATTTTGGCAAAATGTAGTAGACATATTTAGAATTTCTGAAACGTAGTGGGCATATTTGGAAATATGGTCAAACGTAATGGGTATATTTGGAAAAAATCCAAAATTATACGCGCATGATTTTCGGGGTCGAGAAAATTTCATTTTCATAATTTAAATATTAAAATCAGAAAATAAAAAGTATTTATGGGTAAAGTAAGCAAGAAAAGCTTTCAGATTAGCACATAAAAATATCTCTTGCAATAATTTTTATAAAAAAGAGTAATGGCCCATCTACATTCAGGCATTTGAGGGTGAGGAATCCCGCAGGGTTAGCCTGCTTAACCCACCGCACCACAATTAATCCGCGTCCCAGAGTGGCCCATTTCTCCCAGATTCCGAACTTAAGAAAAAGAACGATTTTTTTTTTTTTTTTTTAAAAGAGAGACTGAGAAAGAAGCAGGGAACAGCTGGGAGAATTGGCCGAAGAGAAAAATTCCATGTCTTGATCTGTTCCTGAATACATCAAGGAAAAGCCCTAGAATCAAATTCCGTCTTTTTCCTCTGCATTCGCATCAATCTCGCAATGGCCCTGAACATGAAAACCCTAACCCAAGCGCTGGCCAAGACGGCCGCCGTGATCGAGAAGACGGTGCAGACGACGGTACAGGAGGTGACGGGCCCCAGAGCTCTGCAGGACTACGAGCTGCTGGACCAGATCGGATCAGGCGGCCCCGCGCACGCATGGAAGCTCTACTCCGCCAGGCCCCGGGGGAGTACCACTTCTCAGTACCCGGTCGTCTGCGTCTGGCTCCTCGACAAGCGCACCCTTTCCGAGGCTCGCTCCCGCGCCGGCCTCTCCAAAGCCGCCGAAGACGCCTTCTTCGATATCATCCGCGCCGACGCTTCCAGGCTTGTACGCTTGCGCCACCCTGGCGTCGTCCATGTCGTGCAGGCTCTCGACGAGAACAAGAACGCTATGGCAATGGTGACCGAGCCGCTCTTCGCATCCGTAGCCAACACACTTGGGGCAGTCGATAGCATCGCCAAGGTTCCCAAGGAGCTCAAAGGGATGGTATGCTATCTTTTAATTTTTAGATCCGGGCTTCAATGAGTTTAGGACAGTTGGCATGCTCATCTGTAGCAAATTGCGGCCGTGGAAGTTGATATCGGGGAAACGATTCTGAGCTGAGGTAGCTTAAAACATTTAAGCTCACATAATTTCAGACCCTGTTGGGAGGCAGGGTCAAATATGCAATTCGGGTAGTTCCTACTTCTTTGAGTTGCAGACGCCATCTTCACAGATCACTCCAGATATGTGAGAGATATTTGGCAAGCCGAATATCATCTTTCACTTCTCGTCCCTGCTGATAATGAAAATTTGGGTTTTGGGTGTTCTTGGATGCTGAGTTTAACTGAAATGCTGGAACTTATCAAATGTCTAAACAATAACTGTATTGGGAGATTTTGGTGGTTGAAGTTTCCATTGCAAATCATATGTTTTGAATTTAGAAGGAAGCTGTTGTAATGCCATTTTGGTCCAGGTTCCAATTCTCTGTCTGTCTGTCTGTCTGTCTGTCTGTCTCTATATATATATGTGTGTGTGTGTGTATTTATTGCTTATACTGGATGGACTGTTCAGTTCCATGGATAAATTAATTTCATTGAAATATATCATTAGAACTGAACATGAATTCTTCTAGTGGTGTTTTCAATCAGCTTGAATCGACAGACAGGTTGGACTGGTAGGTGTTCCGTCAGATTCTGTTCCGTCAGATTCGAACTGGAAATAAGGCATGACTTTTTTTTTTTTTTAATAAAAAAAACCGTTTCATGTATTCCCCTTCCTGCGGAAATGGTGCCAGAACATTGCAGAATTATGGTCATGCAACTTTTGAAAGAGCTATTTTCTTGTACAAGTTCACTCATATAATGTCGTGGAGAAATTTGGAGCACGGATATAAACATAATGCCTTGAAAATCTTGATTACAAGTAGCATTTATTATGGCTTTGCTATCACAATGAGAAGAAATGAGGTTTGGCTTGTGTTCTTGTAATGAAATGAAGATTGAATGTAACAATGGGATTGCTTGGGGGTTAGGATTTATCTTAGTCTTGCCAGATGGACATTGATGTCTGGAATGAAATTTTCTATTTAGGGCATGTTTGGCAAATTCTAAAACTTTTCAATCTAAAATTTTTCAATATCTACAACAATACTATTTTTTAATCATTTTTTCATGTTTTCCTATACAGTTACCCTTAATTATTTCTACACAACCACTTGTACAACAAACCTATCTATTTTAGCTTTATTATGTTTACTCCTCATTATTACCCTCCACATCGTATAATTTTTTATCAATTTGAAAACTTTTACACGAAGGGTTTGTTTGGCATGGATGAAAAGTTTTTGACGTGTTTTTTCCTTGCCAAAAAATGTCAACCATCAACGCCGGCTAAGTGCATTAATCCATTCAACGTACGGATGGTCAGCTGAAGCACAAGCATTGCTGATACAGTGGACACGCGATTCGATGCGCAGGCAAGCTGAACCCAAGCCTTTTCAACACCGCTCATGTGGACGGGCGAAATGTACGGACTGTTCAGCATCTGTCACCAGAGTTGACTGATTGAATTGACGTGTTTTTGCGTTTAAGACCCTCGTGTGAAAAGTTTTATAAAAAAGAGTGAGTTTTGCTCGTTGCCAAACAGACCCTATATACTTCTCATCAAAAGTTTTATCACTTCCCAAACACATCCTTAATTTGTATTTGCATGCTGAAGAATCTGATTACTTCGTGTCCTTTGTATCTGCTCAGCCATCTCAAGCTGATGTTGATTGAAGTTTGGGTCCTGCAACAGGCATGCTGCTTTCATTTATCAATTGATATCGGTTACTTTTCAGGATAAGGCAACAAGCAAAAATATTTACATCCAGAAGCTTTTATCATATGAAGCCTAAGACTAAGTGTTCATCACGTGTTATCAAGTGAATTAGGGTGTTTATGGTAATTTTGAAAATAAATGGTGGGAAAAATTGTAGGGAAAATTTTGAAAAGGAATGGGGTGATGTAATTTGTTAAGCGTAATGATTAGGAATAAGGAGAATAAGGATAAAATGTATAGAGTAGTAGTATGGAAAATATTAAAAATATGATTAGAAATAGAGGTAATAATGGAAAAAGCAGAGTAGTTAAGTAATTAAGATGTCAAATCACATCAAAAGGTGTCTACAAAAGGGGTTTTTTGTTTCTTGAATACCAAATAGACCCTTAATGTAGTGGTCACTTAAATATTTGTGCATCATGCATTACTGTCAATTTTCTTTGGCTTTTATGGCTCGTTGTTCTGATAAATTTTTTATGTTATTTTTTTAGTTAGTTGATAAGGATAAAAAGATATTCTTGTTTATTGGTATCTTAGAGAAAGATATTCTTGTTTATTGGTATCTAAGAGATTTTATGATTTCTTTCTTCCAGGAGATGGGTATATTGGAGGTGAAACATGGTTTGCTGCAGGTTGCGGAAACCTTAGATTTTCTCCACAACAATGCACATCTTATCCATCGTGCTATATCACCAGAGGTTTAGAGCGCACCCCACCCATCTGCACATATGCATATGCCCAATGAGAGAATTAATAATTGTCTGATTTTGTCCTCCTTGTTTGAAGATATCATTGACCAGTTCTTCCTGCTGCAGACAGTTTATATTACTTCCAATGGAGCTTGGAAGCTCGGTGGTTTTGGTTTTGCAATTTCTGTGGATCAAGCCTCGAGTGATTCAAGTAATGTACAGCCTTTTCACTATGCGGTGAGTATTTTGATCACATGTAATTTATGCTGCATTTGAATAATGGGAAATGTAGGAAAGGTTAATTTTCTGGATCTAATATTGTTCAAACCACCTGCTACTGAAATTGCATAAACATGCCCTTGTTTGATATGTATAATACTCTGTGAGTCCCTGCGTGACTTTTTTTTTGCAATTGAATTACATTATGTTTTGCGCTTGGTAGTTTCTAAATGACGGGAGGAATTAGTTTTGATGATTAACTCTTTTCTCTTTGGATTCTAAATGGCTTCAGAAAATCTTTTTTAGTGACTATCCTCCTATATTGGGATTTGAATTTTGCAGGAGTATGATGTTGAAGATTCTTTGCTGCCTCTTCAACCCACTCTAAATTATACTGCCCCTGAATTGGTTCGGAGTAAAGCATCCTCTGCTGGATGCTCATCTGATATATTCAGTTTTGGTTGTCTTGCTTATCACCTGATAGCACGCAAACCTCTCTTGGACTGTCACAACAATGTCAAAATGGTATGTTTTATTTCAATTCCACATATGCTGTCATAAATGAGCTTAGTAATATTGTTGATCTGGCATATCAGATTGTGTCAATTATATTTCCTCACGTAATGAACTTAGTCTAATGAGAGGAATTGCTGCCAATTCTGGTTATATGCTTCAACCTTTGAATAGGGATTGAATCCCGTGGTGTTTCTTGAAGTTGAAAAGTGAAATCTCACAATGATGGACACATTTTCTTAAATTTTGAATGTGAAAACTCAAAATGAGGGAAACTTGAAATTGTAGAGGTTTCTTAATGGTAAAAATGAGGGTCTAGTTAAATTATCCATCCGACCTTTCTAGAAACCTCTGGAAGCCTATGCACAATTAGCCAAACTAAGAGTTACTAAATGATCTCAGATGGAGTTTGGACTACAGTTGTTGTCACATATTTGGGAAATTTTGTTGATAATGCCATGAAAACTCTTCACGCAACTCTTTTTTGACGGCAATTGGTTTATCATTTGTGGTTTTGTTGCAGTATATGAATCATTTGACGTACTTGACTCATGAATCCTTCTCAAGCATTCCACCTGAGCTAGTCTTTGACTTGCAACGGATGTTGTCTGTTGACATGGCTTCCCGACCAACAGCAATGGATTTCACAGGTAATGACAAATGATTGCTGTACAATTATAGTTTATAAAGGACTGATGCATAGACTTTATATAATTTTGTTGGTATGAAGTTGTGAGATATGAGTTCTTTGGAAACAGTTGTTGTTTTTATGTAATAGTGGATGATGTCAGTCATTCTCGTCTTTTTCCCAAGTTCTTGATGAGTTGATAAGATGTCTTAATCCTTGTTGATTTTTTCGGAATGTAGTTTGAAAGAGTTAGAAGTTCTTTAGTGTGATATTATATTATGTTTCAACATCATCATAAGTTGTTTCTCATCTATGTGGGTCAGCTGCAGGGATCCTATTATGCCATTCTCTACAATCATGAATTATGTTTTCATTAATCTCTAATATTTTCATATTTTGTTTAATTATTTCTATTCACTTTTTTGGATTTTCCTCTCATTTTCTTACCGTCTTCTATTTGAATAAACTCAACTCTTCTAACAATGCCATTTTACTTACAATGCCATTTTAGGTCTTTGTTTAACATGCTGAAACCACCTTAGTCTACTTTTCCTCATTTTATTACTTATCGGTTTCTTTTTAAATTATCTCGGAGACTTTATTTCTATTTTTTTTCTTGTCTTACAATTCATCCACCTCAACATTCTCATTTCTGCTATACTCATTTTATGTATGTGTTATGCTTTAACATACATTGTCTCATAATTTTTTTCTTTTAATTGAATTAGTACTCAATATCCACATAAAATTCCTTAAGTACTCATCATTTCTTCTATCATTCTATTTGTAATGTCTTTCTCGATTTCTCTATTTCTTTTTTGAATATTGATCCTAAATATCAGAAGTGATCAGTTCTCGGTACTCTTTGGTTTGAAATTTTAAATGGTTCCTTGTCTAGGTGCTCACTATTATTGAAGTTGCATTTTTTATATTCAGTTTTTATTCAAGTAAGTCTAAGGCTACTATTTTATAAAAAAGTCTGAGACTATTTGCCTCTAAAACATCTTTCCATTTCTTTAATTTCAAGTTTACTCCATCAGGACTATATCATATGTTTTTCATTGCACATGCTGTTGTGAAATTTCTAATCCATTTTTGATACAATTGTCACAATTTGGAAGAGAAATAACATCACACTGAATCAATAAACTTAAAAATCACATCATTATCACATGGTTGAAGTTCGTGACCTAGTTATTTATTAGGATCTCAGGCTTTAACTATTTGTAATGCCTGGGTCATCTCGTGAATAGTGAAAATCTCTGAGATACTTTTAGATTTAATGTTGTTGTTTTCATGCCAGGTTCTCCATTTTTTCGAGACGACACCCGGTTGCGTGCTCTACGCTTCCTAGACCATATGCTTGTACGTATATCTTTGAGTTTCACATTGGCAACCTGACAACTGACATTCATGAAACAGTTGGCAGTGAAATACATTTATCCATAGGAATTCTTAAGGAAATAATCTAATTTGTCTGCAGGAACGGGATAATATGCAGAAATCTGAATTCTTAAAAGCATTATCAGATATGTGGAAGGATTTTGATTCTCGTGTACTACGTTATAAGGTAAGGACTTATTTTTTCTGAGTTCCTAGATTTGGGAAGATTCCGATTTTCATGTACTATTTGAGGACCTATTTTTGCCTTTTTTGTTAGGAAAGTTGCATATGTTGCAGTACTTTGAATATTGGTAGACTCTTCCTTTACTTTTTTCTTTCTCACGCCAGCTTTTTCTCTCCTCTTTTTGTTTTTCAATTTATTGAAAACATGAAAAGAAGTATAGAAATCAGATGACTAGAGGCCATCTTGGCCCAAAAGGCCAAAAGAAACCAAAAGGCAAATGGTATATCCCTGCTGCATAATGGCAATAGCACCATCCCTTCCAGGTATCATTCTCTTGTTTTTTAGAAAAAAGTCTATAAAGAATGGAGCCATTGTGATGCAGGACAGTTCAGAAAGATAAGAATATTTATGGGAAATAGGTGGCTTCTTCAAAATGGTTACTCTGTGTAATTATCGAAAGTTTAAAAAAATGGCTTTGTAAATGACAAAGGGCTCCGTGCATATGTGGTCGCATGCATGGGAAGAACCATGTGACCTCTGTTTCTAGCCATTGGATTGTGCAGTTGTTTCTAAGCCATTGGATAAGGAGGGGTGGCTTTGTGAGAGAAAAAAAAAAAAAAAAAAGAAGAAGAAAAGTCAGCAAGGTTGTAAAGAAAAAAGGGAAGCAGCTGAATGGAAATAACAAAAAAGCAATGACAATCCATCCTCTCTGATTCCCTCCAACATGCATTTGGTGGTTTGCTCACCGATTGGACTAGTGATCTGGTTTTCCCTGACCATGTTAGGCACAAGCGCAAATCTCCATGATCCTTTTACCTTGTTAACAATCCCTCAAATCAAAACCAAGATCCCTACCACCATTCAAGAAATGTAACACATATTACACACTCACATAAACAAATTTGCCACAACAAATTGATTCCACGAAAATAAAATATCCAGATATCCTGCCATCTCCAAAACCAATTCCATCATGCAAAATACTAGAAAACAAAGGCAAAAGAATAAAGCATAAAAAAAAGAATATCTAAATCAGGAGTATTGATCTTGGTGGAAACTTCATGCAATGCCCAAGCTTGTGGTTGACAAGGAAGAAATCTGAAGTAGAAGAAATCCCTGGCAAAACACTTGACCTTCATTGATAATTGTTGTCAGCATTCATGGATGGTTCGACGGTTGGTGTAACGGCCTGTACTAAAAATCAAGGCTTTTGCCTAAATTTTCGGTCCAAGTCGTTTTAAAACTCTAGGATCTTTCCACGCGACGATTAAACCATCTCATTTAGGCAATAAGAAATAAACTTGCATTATTACATCCAAGTCCATAGAGTTATTACAAACATGCCCACTTCAATAAATTCTTTACATCCAAGTCAAGCCACTCATTACATAGAAAGAAATAAATAAAAAGATTTATTCATTAGCACGCCACCACCATCTCATTGGCCACCATCCACGGGATCATCCAAGAGTCAAAGGAAGAAGAGGTAAGTTCACAAGAACTTAGTAAGAAGGATTATGCCCTGCAATTAAGATCATAAGAACACATCATCTTCACTCAATTGCTCAACTTTTAGAACCTTTAATACATCTTATATGCCATCATCTCTTCCTAGAAGTACTCAACTAAAAATTTAGGTATTACCCTAAGGATTTAAGACCTTAAATCCTTTAGGATACTCCTCTATCCCCAAAACTCAAACTTCTAGGCATCATTTGGCTAATCTAGCCCTTCCATTGAACTCAAAATGTCCAAATCCATAGGAAATGACCCCTGGATCACTCAAATCGGACCTCTAGAGCTCAATTTACATCAATTTGAAGATGGACGCACCAAACGGTGCCAAGTGCCCCTCGCCGCCGGTGGTCCTGCCCGACTGGGCTTCCTGGTGGGCCGCGCTCTAGACTTTACTGCCTGGGCTTCTGCCTGGGTGTCATCTCTGGGCTCTAAGCCATGGGTTGGCTCACTAGATCCTCTTTCTGAGGCCCATTGCAACAGTTGGGCTCGTCTGTAGCTGGGCTCAGCCTGGATCCAACCCACTCCCTAGCCCATTCCTTGAAGCCTGTACCATCTTTTGGAAATTTATAGATTCTCTTGCTATCTTCTGATTTTTACAGAAACTCCTTGACAGCTTATGATTTTCAGAAAAACTATTAGGTAGAATTGTAAAATATCCAAAAATTCAAAAATAGGCAGTAACATCCATTTTTTTCCATTCGGCCATTTATACAAGATATATATATATATAATAATATTTTAATATTATTTTCGTATATATATCTCTTTTATACATCTTAAATACATTAAAAATTCATGCCATCAATAATTTGACTAACATATTTAATTTTAGGTCATCCAAGCATAACGTAACATACATAATTTTACCCATTAATTTATTTTACTCAAATAAATTATAATTATGTCATTATGCTTTCCATCTTACCCAAAATTATCTTTATGTTATACATTCTCAAAATTATTGATAAATCCTCACATAATTAATTTAGTGTAAATAATACATTTCTCAAATAATCATGTGGCATCTATTCCGTGTGCAATTAAGCATATAATATCTCGTATCATCCCAGCATGATTAATGGCTAAAAGAATAATCACATATTAGTAAAACTACTAAATAATTATGTGATAAATCCTCATTAAATCATGTCATAATTAAAGGCTAATGAGGCAAAATCCCCCTTACCTTAAAGAAGAAAATGAAATGGATCACTTGAACGGATTGGATCGGCGTTTTCCTTTCTCCTGCGGCAGTGTTCCTCCTCTTTCCTCTGGTATCTCTATCGCGTACCCAACTCGTTTATTTATAACTCACCAGAGGATTCACCGGAGGATTTTCCTCTCGAAATCAGTTTTCAATTCAAATTTGAATTTCAAGTTCACCGATCGCAATCCGATCTCAAATCCATTTCAAATTCAAATTTCAAGATCCCTAATCGCAATCTAATCTTAAATCAAATTTTAAATTCGAATTTCAAACTGGTGAGGCTCACAGAGCCAAAAAAAAAAAAGCAAAATACATCATTTACACACTCATGGGATTCGAACTCGAGACCTCCTCTACCAAAGACCAACACCTTAACCACTTAAGCACCTTAGGCTGTTGAGTTAAATACTCGCGATATTTTTTATAACTCAACCCATCATTCTAAGTAGGCTTATTTGGGTTTAGCCCAATAACCATTTACTTATTCTTGACTCATTGCTTGGTCAAATGGTCAATGGTCAGGATGCCATATCAGTGGGCACATCATCATTTTTTTCCTAATTATTACGGTTGGTGAGAGGTCACCTGCCACTAGTTGCTGGAGAAGGGAGAGATGATTGGGGCCATGCTGTTGGTGAGGGGTTGGGTGTGGGAAAGGAGGGCCATGGGATGCTGGGCAATCAAGAAGTTGGGGCATAAAAGGAAGGTCGAGCAAAGTGGGGCAATGATTCATTTATCCACTAGGGGCGTTTTGCAGTTGCCACCCTGCAGCAGGGTGTAGTGGATGGGTAGGATTTGTGATTGCACGTTTCTGCATGTGTGGGTGGCCACATATGATTGGAGCCCAATACTAAACAAACATCAGATGTCTACGTTCTTAATTGTGATGCAAATGAGGCTTTATATAGTGAAACCTTAATCACTAAAAACAATAAAAAATACAAGGATCAAAATAAACCTAAAATTCATAAATATCTTATAGGCCTTTCTTAGATGACTTATAGATTATTAAAATGTTCTTGAATTTGCATTATCTTAGGCTAGCTTGAAAGCTTGGGCGGCATAATATCTAACCAATTTCACACAATGTAACATCTATATTTCCAAAAGAAACTTATGAAGAAGAGGTGAAAATAGAAAGAAAGTTATTAATAATTTAAACAATCCGAACTGGGTGTCTTTCCAATTCTCTTGTGAGGAGCAATCATAAATGAAGAGTCGACGAGAAATTTCTTAAGTGCAATGGTTGAGAGAGCCTTTTTTTAATTCTTAAGATGTCTGGATGATGGATTTTGCTATTTTTGACCAGAAAGTACATAAATTTGGAGCAGACCATTGTATCTCTTTAAAAAGAAAAAGAATCAGCCAAAAAGGGGAAACATGTGCCACATGAAATTGGGGACTTCGTAAAAAGTAAAAAATAGAAGTTCACTGAGAAATCTAGACCAACGCACCGCAAATCCATTTATTCCTTGCATCCTTTACAACATCAACATTTTAAAGGAGGGTCAGAAGGCCGGCCATTTGTTCAACTCTTTAACTCTGTTAAATGACAATTGAACTGATGACTACAGATAGCAATTCTGTTGTCAAAGAGTGACACAATACAAAGACCATGCTAATTTTGGATGTTCTGAAAAGAAGCAAAAAGAAACCGACACTGTTAACTGTTTCCGGACGATAAATCTCGTGTTTCACATTCTAGGTTTTCTTGCCTGTCAAGCATGCTTTCTATCATAAGTTGTGTGTTGCGTGTCTTGGACTTTTGTTTTTATTTATTGTCTTTAAAGAGATAATGAAGTCCTTTGTTTGATATATTACAGATGTTGCATGCAACAGATGAATCTTAGGGAAGCAGATTAGGGCAGTTCATGGCCTTCCTCCCACATCAGCCGATGACATGAATTTCAAGGGAGGAAGCGGGGACTCCTGCGGATGTGGCAGAGCAGGGCCAGGAACTGGCCCCGTATTGTAGTTCACGCCCTGCCCTAATCTGCTTCCAGATCTTGGAGAATCTTGTCAGATAAAGATGTTACTGTTTTTCAGAGAGTATCATAAATGTAGTCCTCGTAGGAATCTAGATTCTGTCAATTGGTTGTAGAACCATCAGAGATGCTAGCACAAATCTGATATGCTGAAGATAGGTCCTGAGGGTATCATCTCAGATATGAATCTATAACACGGTACCCTTAATACAGACCTTGCCCATTACCCCAAATCTAGCTCTGTTCAATGTTTTATAGTAGTTTTGAATTTGTTAAGAGGGTGCAACTGCAACAATTCACACTTGGTTCCTTGCTACCATGCTGAAATAGCTTGGCTGTATTAATGCTAGGAATTTCCTTTCCACTTAATCTTCACCTGAAGTTAAAGGCCTCTTTTTGCAGAGTAATTTTAGATTTGTTCTTAAGTATATTTTTAACTAATAAACTATGCAGGTCCTTCCTCCACTTTGTGCTGAGCTTCGAAATTTGGTCATGCAACCAATGATTTTACCGATGGTTCTTACTATTGCAGAATCCCAGGTTAGTGTTTTCTTCTTTTAAAGTTACGTTGTGCATCTACTAAATGCAGAAAACTTTGGCATACCAAGCTTTTACACTCATAACAGTTTATTATCCTTGATTCTTTTTGGTTGATTGTAGAGCAAATTTTCAGGTAACAGTTCTAGATCAGCATCAGCTCCTTGGACACTATAGATTGTGGATATAGATTGCTTAGTGCCATTTTACTGATAAGCAAGTCGCTACTTATTTTAATTGCCCACTATTACAAGAATTGTGGTATGAATTGAATTATTTGATTGGCATTATTAAACAAAAATGTCGATGCTTCTGCTTATGGATTGGAAATGGGAAACTCTTGATGGTAACTATCTCTGAGATCCCCAACTTGTGATCTTTGGATCAAATTATATGAATGAAGGAGAACAAAAATGATATGAATAAGAATTTGGAGAATTTAAATGGATCCGATGATTTTATGTTTTACGCTAGAAATACTTGAAAAGCAAAAAACCATTTTGGATGCTCAAAATGCATAAACTAGGTTCAAGCTCGTAGAGTTTATTATCCATGTATTTATGTATGTACATCCTAGGTTAGTGCATCTTATATTGCATTTTGTATTTTCGGGCAGGATAAAAATGATTTTGAGCTTTCAACGATGCCAGCATTGGTTCCTGTCTTGGGTTCTGCTTCTGGTGAAACATTGTTGCTGCTGGTGAAGCATGCAGAGTTGATTATTAATAAGGTGACTGGGGCCTGCAGCTGCTAGATGTGTCATATTTGATTTCAGTTTCTTTGTTCAATTCAAGACTGCCAATTTCTTCTTTATTTCTCTATTTCATGATGCTCATCCCTTTTGCATATACTCGACCATCATGATTGTATGTTTTCATGTATTTCAGACTACTCAGGAACACTTGATTGCTCATGTACTTCCATTACTTGTTCGGGCTTATGATGACACTGATGCTCGCATGCAAGAAGAGGTTTTGCGGAGAACTGTGTCCCTTGTAAAACAACTTGATTCTCAGGTGAGGTGTTCAAAATTTTCATTATACCACAAATAATGTTGTGTGGATCAAATTGACTTGCAAACTCAGGAGTAAGTCATAAGACGATTTTCTTTTGAGGACTCGTAAATTCATCAAAAAGTTAGAAACCGAATTCCATGCGTGTGATAAGACTAGAATTATAAACCCGTCAAGATTTAGAAAACATATTTCCATACATGTGTATGGCATATCATAAAATTATGGATTCAGAACCTTTGTAACTTGCATTTAAAAAAAAAAAAAAAAATCTTGGATAATGGCCTTCATTATGGCTGTTCCGTATATGCTTCATGATTATGATGTTTAAATATTTCCTAGAAAGTGTTCTTGTAAACTGAATGGCTGAAGGATGTTAGCTTAAAAGCATAACTAATACTATGTTTCTAGTTAAAAGAGCTAAAGTTCAAAGTACCAATGATGTCTTGAAAGATGAAGGTATATATAGAAGACCTTGGCGAGTTTAGTTTATAATACATGTATATGGGATGTGACTAACAATAGGGCTGGAGATGAGTTTTTTTTTTAAAAAAAAAAATTTATTGACAAATTATAAGACAAATTGGCTATTTCAGTGTCCTGATTGGCAGTAAATCATTAAAATAGAGACCTTGACGAGATGTGTGTTGTGCAAGAGTGACGAGGATCAGCAGTTCTCCACAATCATTGGACAGCACTTAAACTGGTGTCAATATTGATATTATCATTTTATATCTATATTTTACCAATCTTCCTAACCTATTGATAATATCTGTGCAATCATCATTCTTATTGTGGGAGGTGGATACAAAACTTCCATTTGTAATTTGAAGAGGGAGAAACTCATCTTTCAAGATCAAATTTGAAGTTGTCTAGTTGGAAGGTTGGATTCTGTCTTTTTTAATAAGAAACTTTGTCCAACTTCTTCTTTTTTGTTTTCTTTGGAAATCACTCGTTTATAACATTTCATGTATTAGTACATGTTCTATAAAAAATAATAGAAACAACATTCAACAAGAAATTAAGAGATTGTTTTTTATTATGGAAAATCACGCAATTTAGTAAAATTTCCTTTGGCTCAAATATGTTTTACTTGATGGTTGATGACGGTAGATATGAAATACATACTGATTTTCTTACAAAATTTTGCTTTTTTTACGGATTAAAAAAAGCAGTTTGGGGAAAACACCTAAATCTAAGAACTGTTATTGTTTCTATTGTTTTTGGTTGTTTTACCAGCTAAGTTCCTAATAAAAATGATATTATATCTGATGAATATGATGATATCTTCTTCTGGAGTCAGCGATAAGAAAAAGGCATTTTATTGAAATTAAGAACACTGATTCAGACTATTTTCTACAGTCACAGTCAAGATAATGCATGTGGATGAATATCATTATGCATGAACAAATACTTGAAGAAAAAAGAAAGAAAGAAAGGCTAGTAGTAATGTATACAGGCCATATGATGGAGGACTGCATAGTTTGGTTGTTGGTCATGTGCAACACTGACCAGGAACCATTTCAGTTTTATTGGTGAATTACTTCAAGTTGAAGGATATGAAAGAGCATGGGAAGGCAAAAGGGAGTACTTATGGATGTTGTAAGAAAAGATATGAACATACACAGGCTATCGATGGATATGGTCCAAAACATATAATAATGTATAACCAGGTTGATATAGCAGCCCCAATTCATTGGAAACAGCTTAGGTTTACAATGTTGCTAATCATAAGCTGTTAGCCTTTCAAAATTTGTATTCTGTTCTCTGATTTCTACTACTATTTTTTCACATGATTATAAGCTCGTCTATTCTATGTGGTTAATTAGATAGTGATGACATCTCATGTTCCATTTTTGGCAGGTTGTGAAGCAAGTTGTCTTGCCACGGGTTCATGGATTAGCTCTTAAAACTACAATTGCAGCAGTAAGCAGAAGATCCTTTTGCTCTTTCGTCTTCATCTTCTTGTTCTCGTTTTGCGCTCGCTCTCTCCCCCCCTCCTTTCTTTGAAAATTTTTGTCAGTTCACTTCTTGCTTCATGAGTTTGATTTATTCCTTACTTGCTTCAAGTATTAAGTTTTATTGAAACAAGGTACTTCTTGGCCAAGTGTTTTTTTCCAGTCTTGTGCATGTATGCGGATGGGTGTGCACTTGTGTTTTTCATTGCATAAATTATTTTGTCTTTATTTCATTTCTTTGTTTTGCCTTTATCCTTTACCCGTGTGATTATTACACAGTCCCTGTCCAAACAGGCCCTCCACTATGATACACAGAAAATTACTGAAATTTTTTGGATTGTAAGATAAGGCTCCTTATCATCTTTTTGGATAGTAACATAAGGCTGCTTATCATCAAGGATTGGAAAAGCTAAATTGCAACTCAAGTAAAAGTTAATTTATGGTGCAACAGGTTTGTTTATTTTTTTTAACCAAACAATACTTAGGATGTTGCATTTGATGCTTATTCCATTGACTCCCAGGGCAGATTGTGATTCAGTGTTGGTTTTGAATTTAGAAATTAGACTCTAATACTTGTTACTTTGGGGAGGAATTAATATTCTTGAACTGAAGTTGTTAGTTACACCCTGAAGGAAGTAAAGCATTAAAGAAATTCCCCAGGACATAAGAAAGTCAAAACTTACCATCACCATTCACCTGTCTGTAAGGATGGCAGGGGCCAGGTTGAAATATCATCCAAAGAGAACATTAGATGGAGACAATAATATCCATTATAGATTGAGGTATATTTTGAGAATAAGGTTGTGCGTATGTTAGTAGTTTTTCCTTGGGCTCCTTTCCTTTTCTAAGGCACCTTAGTCTGGGCTTATGCATGGTATTAATCTGATTTTCAATGTTTTAACAATAATCTTGCTTTATATCAGCAGCTTTTCCTGGAACATTTTTTCTTTTATAATGAACCTTTGTTGAGGTTATTGCATAGTTGTTAAAAGGGCTCATCTAGGGTCAAGACATGTTCAAGCACATCTACTTTGCCTTGATTAAGAGTTAGGAGAGGCCACTACTCTGAGGCACACACACGTTGTGCCCCTTTTCCTAAGGTGCTACCAGGCATGTGCCCATTGTGCCTAATTACTTGTCGAAAAATTAAATTTCTATGCATTTTTTCTTTTTAAATTTCTTGCAGACTTGCATTTTGTTACCATTTGAGTTTGAATTTTAAGTGGTATTGATTCATTGAATTGAAATATTGAATAATGAAATAAAGATTATTATTTTCTTTTATATGTGAATTTACCTAAATTATATGGGGTGATTTGCAAATACATCTACTTAATTTAGCCATAATTGCAAATATACCCGCAGTTTCAAAAATTGCAAATAACTCCCTCCAAATTTGACCATAATTGCAAATGTACCTATGCCGTTATGGCGCTGTTATTGTATTGTCATGGAGTGAGTATATTTGCAAAGATATGCAAACTAGGTAGGTATACTTGCAATTTTAAAAATTAAATGGGTATCTTTAGTTTTTGTAAAGATACCCACGTAGTTTGCATATTTTTGCAAATATACTTATGTCGTGATTGTGTAGTGATGACGTCATAACAGCGTGATATATTTGTGATTATGGTCAAACTATGTAGATGTTATTTGCGATTTCTGAAACCATGTGAGTATACTTGTAATTGTGGTCAAACTATGTGGGTGTATTTGCAAATTACCTAAGTATATATGCTATTTAGATTTACTTAATTTTACGTAGTGTGTATGATGCTTAACGTGGATATGCCACTTTTGCCTAGGCTCCAAGAACCCTCTGTGCCTTGATGTGCTTTTCTCCTTAAACAATTATGAGCTAATGCATGCTAAATAATATGTTTCTCAATAACTACTATTATCTGTTTCTAATCAATCTTGCTTAATGAATCTATATCCAAATCTGCATTACATTGTACTCTTTTGATCTTCTTCTTCTTCTTTTTTCCTCTGTTGGTTGCATATAAGTTGTCCTTTTGCATGCTAGAAAAAATTGTTGGTTGGCATGCCCTGATGTATTTGAATGACTTCGTTTACCCATTCATTGATGGCCAATCTTGGCAGGTACGAGTAAATGCTCTCCTTTGTCTGAGTGACTTGGTTCCTTCCCTTGACAAACACTCTGTCCTGGATATTTTGCAAACACTTCAACGTTGTACTGCAGTGGACCATTCAGCACCTACATTGATGTGTACTCTGGGGGTTGCAAACTCAATCCTCAAGCAGGTAACTGCTGCGCATTAGCATAATTTCCATCTTAGCTGTGGCAGTAACATATCCATGTTGGAATTCATACGAGATTATGCCCATGGGTTGCACTGTCTCCTTTCAAATTCAATTTGGAGGTTAGGTAATTGCAACTTGATGCCCTAATCCCATGTATTTTGGTTACTGCCAGTGCACCATATTCATCAACTGCACGTGATTTGTTATCACCTGAAAATCTCTTTTTTCCTCCCAGTGAGCAGACTCTTTCCTGCTAACATCTTCGTACCGCTTATGGATGATGACTGTGTTTTTCCTGTGGTAATACATGCAGTATGGTGTAGAATTCACAGCAGAGCATGTCCTTCCGATACTTGCACCATTGCTTATAGCACAGCAGCTTAATGTCCAGCAATTTGCAAAGTACATGCTTTTCGTCAAAGATATCCTCAGGTGCCACATACTAGTCAGCTGTTGCATGCATATTTTCCCCTTCTTTGTCTGGAACCAAAAATTATGTTCGTTAATTTTCTATTATCTGCAGGAAGATTGAAGAGAAACGAGGTGTAACCGTAACTGATTCTGGAGCTTCAGAAGTGAGAATTACTTCTTCACTGGCTAATGGGCTCCATTCTGAACAAAGGGCAAGAGGAGTTGTCCCTTCATCAATAAAGAGTGGTGCCTCATGGGACGAGGATTGGGGCCCACAAAAGAATGCTGAACCTGCAAGTGGCATTCGTCCTTCAGAGTCCAACTCATTCTCTATAGAGAGAATCACACCAATTTCACAGCCCATCCCGGCTACACTTGTGCAGTCAGAGTCAGCATCTAAGTCTGTACCTGCTGTTGACATAGAGTGGCCTCCTCCAGCCTCAACCACTGCATTTGTCCCTCAGTTTGGTGGTGGTGACAAGCTGGTGGATGGGTCTAAAGGGTCTTCTGATATGAGTTTTGATGATATAGATCCATTTGCAGATTGGCCTCCTCGGCAAAGCAATTCAGCTGGCAATTTGGTGTCCACCCAAAACAGCAGCATTGGGCTATCTAGTCATAACATCATGAACTCAGGGATGAGTAACAGCGGGCAGGACAACTTAGCCTTTGCAATGAACAATAAGCCGATTGGACTTTCTATGCAAAGCTATGGAAACCCAGGGTTGAGCATGTCAAGCAATCAGACAAGTCTAGGATTTTCAGGCACCAACAAGCCTAGTGGATTTTCCAAACAATATCAAGGGACTTCTACATCAAATATCATCAATCCAAATGGTGTGGGCTCCTACAACTCGAATTCAATAGGGTTTGCTAAACAAAACCAGTCAATGGCCTCATCCAATATTAGGAACGCAACCACCTCATTTAATACTGATGGAAGAGCTGCAGATATTGGATCCATATTTGCATCTTCTACAAGTGAACATCCAATGCCAAAACTTGCCCCACCCCCACAAACTGCTGCCGGGAGAGGCCGTGGCAGAAGTCAAGGAACTTCACGATCGAACAATGCTAAAACACAGTCAGGGCAGCCACCTATTTTGGATTTGCTGTAGGTGGTAGCTGAATCTTTCAGGCCCTGATATAGTGAGCCCCTGTAGATTGTATCCAAATGCGTTTGTGGAGTATTGTGAATTGGTTCTCCTCCCCCAAAATCCAGGTTACAACAGAACTGTTATATATAATAGTTTGGCCGAGTGAAAATTGCATTTTGTAGTTATTTGCAAGTATTGTGGGGGTCAGGTCTCTTTTGTTTTGCTTTCTATTTTGATTTTTTTTTAAAAAAAATTTCTTTTTGAAAATTTGAATATTTTTGTCAGGCTAGTGTAATTCTTTTTGGCAGTTTCGGCTCCCGAATTGAGCTGCATGCAATAAAGTGTAAGTTGTGCATTATAATTGACCATGTTCCTTCACTCTGAAGTGATGTTGATTTGGGAAACATCAGGGATGTGTGCTTTCCCATGGTCTGAGCATCACTACTTGGTACTTTTTGTAAAATCAATTTGTTCTTTCTTTGTTGGATGTGCTGTTAAGCAAACGAAGTGTGGCATGGACTGACTTTTGGGAATTTGTTTTCTAGAGAATTCTAATCACCGCGTCCGGGCCGATTGGTGGGGAAGTTGCCTTTACAAATAGTGTAATTTCCAAATTTCTCGCTACTGTTGATTTGATTAAGAAATTTCCAGTAAACATTCGATCAGCAAAATTTTCTTATTCGATTAGAGGGTTTTTTATCCAAATATACCCACTACGTTTGACACTAATTCTAAATATAATCGTTATATAATTGTTATGTTTTAGAAATCACAGATATATCTACTGTGTTTGCATATATTTCTAAACATGCTCATTTCATTAAAGTTAGTTAAGTTACAATTTTCTAAATGCTAAAAATACCCTTGGTGTAAAATAATAAAAGATGAAATGAAAATAAAATTAGAGCTCTCTATATTTAAAACTGTTATGCTTTTGATTTCTACTTTAAATTTGATAGGCACGTTAGTAATTTCATAAATGGACTAACGGTGTTAATTAACGTTTATAACGGAGTTGACGTTTTAAAGATTATATGCAAACGTAATGAATATATTTGAGATTTTTCAAACATAATGGGTATATTTGAGAAAAATTCCTTGATTAAATCATGTTTGGATAATTGAGCTAAATAAGTGGAAAGTAACAATCTGTGCAAGGCGTTTCTACAGCACTCCTTTTATTTTCAACAGACTGGATTAATATGTAGACCTTGCTGTATTGTAGAATTCATGTCGAGTAAAGGAATAACAACGCATAACGCTTAGATTCCAACATCATATAATGGATGTATTCGAAACTGAATAAAAATGCAATATTTGCGACATAGGCACGATGTCTCGCTTCACAAGAACATCATACCCGGCCCTAAGAAAATGGTTACGGTACTGCGCATTTCCACCTTTACAAGTGTATTAATGGATGATGATGGGTCGTTTCCTTAAGGCCAAGTTGAATATGACCATGTCTGCATCTCCTGTTTATTGGGACGAAAGAAGTCAGACGCTTTTCCTTTAACTGATGCTGCATTATTGAATTAGAACAAACAGTGTTGCAGAAAATAAGATTTTTGAAATGAATGGCCTTGAAAGTCAGTTGCTGCTTGCTTATTATTAGAAACTGATAGAGGATCATCTACTACCCCTAACTCTTCCATTTAGTTCCTCCCATTATTTGCCGAGAAATTGAAATCTTAGGTACAACTGTCTTTTGTAGCGTTTGACGCCATAATAGATGTGTAGCACTTAGAAAATAGAAGGAATTGTTTGTTTTCCTAAATAGTTTTGATTTTGATTTGCACTGAACCAAATGAGGCAATTGCAAAATGAACTGTCTTCTCATAATTGCAATTCGAACATGTAATTGGTATTACATAATAAACTCTGGAGCGCAATCCTATGCACCCTGGTGCACTACATTTTTTTTTTTTTGAAAATTTTTTCATGAAGTTGTTAATATAGGTTTATTTAACAT
>JAXCLR010000001.1:90848516-90862297 GCA_035584095.1 Annona squamosa | reverse complement strand
AATTTTAAAATAATTAAAATAAATTAAATATAATTATTACATCATAATTATGTCATGCTGACGTCACGGTTCAAAACTGTTCGAACCGCGGTTGAACCGGTTGGACCTAAACCGGACATAAAAATGGTTCAGTTGCCGGTTCGATTTTTAAAACATTGGGTAAAGCGAGTGGAATGAATGAATTAGATTTCGGTAAAAAAAAATTGAAAAAGTAAAAACAAATGGCTGGATAGACATCTTCATGCAGCCAACTGTTTAAATCATTACCTCTTATTTGTTAGTTTAGATATTTTAGTATAACGTTGAATAAAAAAAATTAATCTAACACTTTCATTAAGCAATGGATTTTTTAAATACTAATTAAGTTGTTAACCTGGATTATACACATCAGAAATGTCTCTTAAATTGTTTAACTATTCTAAAATCTGGATTGTATACATGAGAAAATGTTTATTAAATTGTTTATTCATTAGTCAATTTAAAATGGTACTAGAGTGGGCCATCTGACTATTTAAGTTTTGCTTCCCACTAAAGTCACTAGCTAGTACCATATATCGGATTAAAATATACCTAAAAGTTTATTTTTCAGATTACTAGTCAAATTCTTAACATTGTATATGTACACATGAACGGCCACATGATCGTGACCTTCATTTCATTTCAAGTACATAGATGTAAAAGTAATAAAGCACCATACTTGGCAATAGACCCCGCCCAATGTACAGGGAGTTTGGGTATTAAATCTTAGTCGTGGCAGCATGTCTTCCATTTTAGGAGCTATATCTCCCATACATACATTGGCTTGAGATGTAATATAAAGCAATAAAAAAAGTAGAAAACTACGGATGAGAAATTTTTTTAAAAAAATGATAAAATGACGTGATATGATAAGAATAATGATTAAAAAAGAATTTAAAACAAATAAGATAATTATAAGAAAATATTTTAAAAAATGATTCGAATGTAGAATGATAATAAAAAAGGTTAATTGAGTAGTTAGGACGTCAAGTAACATCACAATGTGTATAAAGCAGTGTTATTTATTTATTTTTTTACTTTTACATGTCAACGAATGGACCGTCAATTCAATTCATACAAGTAATCATATCTATGGGCAATTGACTGGGAATTATGTCGGTCTAATTTGACTGGATTTCGATGCACTTGGAGTTATATATCCTTTAACATTTTAAAATTTCTCTCAATAGATAGATCTACCGAAACCAAATTCCTGTTCTGATACCATTTCCCTTGTAAGGTTTCCTTGGAACTAGCAAAAAGCAAGTGGCAAATCTATCTCCATTAGAAAAAATACATGTTGGGGGACGTAGTCATGTCATGTGTAGGCAACACAGATGCTTGGAAATCCAAAGACGGCCGTGCACACAGAAATCTAAGCTATTAGCATACACGTTTGAAGTTTCCGAATTCCGTGTCAACTGATTGTGACTGCCCAATCTAATCCACGGACCCCGAAACACCTTCGCCATCGGATTCCAGGCAATCTGTTTTGTATTTGCTAGGCGCCCATATGAGGCCATGAGGCAGAGGTACTTTTTTAACCAAGAAATTTTTTAAAAATATATCAGAAAAGCGGAAGTTGGCAATTTGATTTGAACCCATAAACGTCAGAAAAAGTAAATCCAAAATTTCTTAATCCATTTGAACTGGGGCCACATTTTCAGTTCAATTGCTTCCATCACAGTTACATACATGGACACACCCCAAAGGGGTTTGATTTTTTAAACAAATGTATTTTCTTTCTCAACTCCTCGATTTTCCCATGGCACAGCATTTCTCCAATGGGAGCTGAGCCTCTAGCCACATACGGTGAACCTTCCCAAGTAGCTCCAATCTATACTGCTTTTCTGATCATGGCAAAATCATACGGCCTCATACAATGGCTGCATGTGAACAGCTCCTAGCATAAACCATACCCTCTTCGGTAAACAATGTATGATGCAGGAAGAACATGGATTTAGCCTGCAGCTTGTTTGACCGGACAATCCACGCCATCTGTGATATATCCATCTTCACTAAGTCTATACTTCTATTTAAATTTATGGCACAGAAGTTGACTGAATTAATGTAATTTTTGGTACCAAGTATAGATTATGGTGTGCTACTGCTTCTGAATGGATTGGATTTTTTTTCCCACGTTGACAGATTGGAGAGTAAGAATGGTTGCATTCATAGTTTCATGTTCAGCCAGCTGGTGGTAACAGTTTTCATAATTGAAATTTTGGCCTGGAAGCAACCCGATGAACTTTAATTATAATACATGGGTTAGAGAATTCAAAACAGAAGATGCATTAATTTGCAGTCGCCGGACCTCTTGCGGTCCAGCTTGCAAATATCTCATCGGTGCCTGCTTAAACCTGGGATCGGAGCCGTCCAAGAGGTTGCCCTTTCATCCATAAAATGTCATGAAAAGTCAGAAATCTTTCATCACATGAATGACAACCGTTGATGGTATCTGATTAATTGCTGATGCGCCAACTAATGGGCAGACATATAACAGATTTCTTTGTTATATGAATTGAGATTTTGGTGATGGGCCAGAGGTTTTGAATTGAGAGGATGCAACATGGGGATGTGTGCAGCAGAATAACAATGTGAGATCAAAGGAGAGAAGAAACCAATGTTTAGTTTTGTTTTATTTATTGTGTGCATGGTGGGGAGCATCCCATGTTGAATATTCCTTCGTCCGGTGATTTGCCTGCTTTTCGAACCAATTTGAAACTCTTATATTTCTGAGTCCGGCGCAGCAGCAGCTTCATATAATCCTTTTGATTTTTTTTTTCCCCCTTTTTCACCTCCTTCATAATTGATTCAAAAAAATCACTTCATTCATTTTGTTATTTTCATTTGTTCAACAACCAAACTAAATTTCATCCAAATCAAAAAGGTACATGGGCCACATTGGATTAAAAATTTATAGTTATTCATGTATAAATTATAAAAAGCTCTTAAATTTATTCTCTTATAATTGAATTCAAATTTCATCCTATCTTTATTTTTCACCTCCTTAATGATTGATTAAAAAACCTTTCAACAAGAAGACCAACTTTCACCAAATTAAAAATGTGCATTAGCTACATTTGACTAAAAATATATGTTCATATGTTCATTATAAAAACTTTCAGATATGTATCATAGTATAATATTCTTTATAAAATTATGTATTAACATAATAATGATATTTTAAATGGTTTAAATATTAAAAATACAAATTTAAAATTGAGTATTAAACTGTTTTAGTATTTTGATTTTATACATTTGCAGATGGGACTCGTGGACTAATTTATGTAAAAATCTAAATGATAATAAATACAATAAATAGAATGGATATGTGTAAGCAATGTTTAACACAAGATAGTATAAAATGTAATCTACGCAAATTTCAATACTGGATCCGACTAATAGCTAAATTTAAAATGAAGGAAGATAACAGTACAAAAGGAAACTTAATTGCCCATCAAAAGAAATAAGATTATCTAAAAAACGAAAAGAGAAAAAATATATATTTTTTAAAAAGACGAGCGGTAACATATGGATAGGAAAGGTTAACGGATTTTTCATAATTTATTGGGCCAACCGAATTTTAAGATATCAATTGCAATTGATAATTCGATTGATGAAGTGAGATCCGTGGATCACTAGATCTAGCAACGCAATGGTTTGAACATTTCTTAAACGACGAGCTTCAAAAAATGGAAAACATGTTCTCGTACGTCCAATGATTATTTTGAATAACAAGGAGAGGGCTATTGATGCAAGATTTGACCTGAAAAGTAGGGCAAGGCGAGCAACCACGCATATGAGAAGCACATGTCCGCCGTCTGAGTTTCTAACTTCAATGAACGGTCCACTTCCATCGGTCACCTGCTCACTAGGAAAAGATGGTTGATATTCTACCTAGTTTACCTCTCATTCATTTCTTCATGTGCTGGAGAAAAGTCAGCTCTGGGTGTCATTTCTGAACAATTTCATTTTCTTTGTAGTAATTCATTCATTGCTACGCCATTGTTTTCAATTTTCTTTTTCGTCTTACGCTTTCATTTTGAATCACCCAACCAACCCCGACGTAATTTCTTATAAAATTAAAATGCCTTGTCACAAATTCATAACCAAAAAAAATTTATATATGCAATTGCGTAGCTTGGGATTGTGTAAAGCTATATATATTGGAAATGAATAAAAAAAAGTCTATTTTCTAGAATTAGGACACCGTTCTTGAGAAAGGGGAGATTTCATTCCATGCGTTTTCTATTCTTCGTGTCAACGATTATAAACAACAAACATTCAATTACGTGGGCATATATTTAAAAATGCAACAAATTGATGAATATGAGATCAAAATTAGCTTATGGATTAAGTATTTATATGCAACAAATGTTTATTATTTATCATGTCATGTGCAGCGATTTTTTATTCCGGGCGTGTTCGACATTTAATGAAAATTTAAAAATAAAAGTTTTTTTAGTATAAATTTTTAAAGAGAAGTTATTCTGTTAGTCCGTGTTAAGCACGTGTCTCACTTAACCTACTTTAAAAATTTTATTTACAATATTTTTTTCGTACACTTGTTTATCTAAATATATTTAACATATAACCTAAGTTTTATCATTTTTGGATATGTGTATATTTTTTTAAAAAAAATTAGATCCAAAAAATATATATATTTCATCATCATAAGTCATTTACCACCGAAGTAGAATCAGTTCAGAAATATATATATATATATATATTCAAAAATAATAAACTTAGTTTATATACTAAATACACTAAGATAAACTAAGTGTATTTGAAAAAAGTAAAAAAAAGTTGTTGTAAATAAATTTTTTGAAGTAGGCTAAATGAGAAATTTGCTTAATCTAGGTTAGCAAGATTATTTCTATTTTTAAAAATGAAACTGTGATACAATAGAAATACAACAAGAAGTAAAGAAAATAAAATAAAAATATATAGATTAATTTTATGGTAGTTATAAAAAAATGATTAAAAATTAAGCGGGTACAAAGGAATATATGGAGAAATAATTAAAAAATAATAATTTTGAAGAGCAAAAAATTTTAAATTATCAAATTTTGAAGATTGCCAAGACTTATAAAAATTATTGCATAAATTATTTTTTTCTAGTGAAAGGACGCGCATGATAATTAGCATAATGTTTCACCTTGTTTGAACGGACAATTTTTATTTTTATTCTTTTGCTTAAACTTCATTTTGACAATGATTTTATTAACTTAGCCATTTTGAAAACCGTTAGTTTTCTTCTAACATAATCTTCGCCTCTTCTGTGAGCCCCGCTAGCGTAGTGGACTTTAACGGAGCTGATGTCCCCACGCGTCTGTAACTCGAGTCTTGTCTTATGCATCGTCGGCCCTGAGCAGTCGAGCTCGGCTCTCCAAAAAAAATATATTCACCTCTTTTACTAAGCTATAAGAAATGAATAAAAAGTTTTTTAAAAAACGCTATATTGTGAAATAAAGTAAAAATATGGAAAAAATAGGAAAATTGTGTAAACAATATAAACCAAGCAATAACAAAACAGTAGAATTTTAGTTAGTTGAAATATCAAATCGATCAAAATGAACTGTGTGAAAAATAATATAAAAAAGTGGAAAACCTTTTCGCCATTTTCCCTAACAAAAAAAAAAAAAAAAACACTGCTTTTCTTTTATCTCACGTGATTTAATTTTGAAGTCACCATCGCATCTTCAAGTTGCATAAATGCGTATATCACTCATTTTATTTATGTTTAGCATCTATGTGGTAATAAGGAAAATTTTTGAAAACGTGATTAATTTAATGTGATTAGGTAAAAATTGTGAGTAAAAAATAAAGATAAAAAGATGTAGCAATTGTATGAAAATGTTTAAAAGAAGAATGAAAATGTAAAAATATTAATAGAAAATAGAATGATTAGATGGTTAATATGACACATGCGCTAGGCATATTTAATTTATTTTTTTAACTATACTTTTTTTTTATGAAATTAACTATACTTAATTTGATTAAAAATTGTATAAAAAATTTACAAAATTTTTTTTAAAAAAAATACAACCGGATGCACAGAAGCTCAGTCTACCGCGAAATTCATTCAATCAATCGCCTAGCATGAAAGAAGTGCGTGAAGAATTTTAATTTTTTTTTTAGAAAAAAAAAAACTTTCATTTTAGTTATTATCAACCGGACTTGAAGTAAGGCTGTCTTGCGCTCTACTTCACTTCACGAACAGTTAAAGTAGTTGTTGTGAAAAGGTGGCCTCCTGATTTTTTATAATACAAAAAAATCTTAATAAACCAAAACAATCAAAGCCTTTTTAGAAAATTAATAACGGTGATCAAAAGTCAAGTCCAGCAGCATCAGGCACCTGCATGGCTGCATTGCATCCTCGTGATACTCACCTTCTTCGCGACTCTAAAGCGTTTCGTAGCTTTTTAAAGGGTAAGTTTTCGCTGCAGCCATTTTAACGTGTCAATGAAATGAAATGAAATAAAATTCAATTGATTACATGGTATAATACTTAATATCAGTAGTTTTATCATGAAACCCAAAATCATGGGGATGTGTGAGTTGGCCACAGTTGCTTAAATCCTTTAGAACACTTTGATGCATTCATACACGCATATATATTAAAATATAGTATATTATCATCAAAATAATACTTTAGACAATTTAAAGATTAAAAATAAAATTCTAAAATTAGTATGTAAATTAAATAATCTTGTTGTATTTATTTTATATATCTTTCTAATGAAATTAATTATATTTTTAATTTGAATGCAAATTAATATTCTAGTTAAATAAATAATTTTAAATACAATTAATAGTAAATTCCGCTAAGATGATCGCAATGTACTACTATAAATCTAAATAGAAGTGACAAAATTGATAACCATCTGGATCTGGCTACAAATGATTGCTATGCGGCAACCCAACAGGCAATTATAGTAACACTAATTTTTTTTTTTTATACACCAAACTCAAATTTATTGTTCCCATAGATGGGTCCTTTTTAGAAAAGCTTCCATTCATAAACAGTTCTTTCGAAAACCTGCGTTATTCTTGTGTCCTGCCTACACGTGCCCACTTAATATTCATAACAAAATTGTGCTTTTGCTGAAAACCTAAAATTTGTTTCAGTTGAATGTATCTTTGCAAATAAAGTTCGTAACTGAAAGTTTTTTGCTTAATTAATTGTTTTAGTAGTAATATTGCTTTATACAAACAATTTTACGTATATTTTAAAAAGATAGAATTGACCATTATAATTGTTTTATAAATTTTATATAAATTAATTATATTTAATTATGAGTAAAAAAATTTTATAAAAAAATTATAAGTAAAAAGTACTTTACGTTTCCAAGCCTAGCTGCCTGCCTCATCTCGCCGCTCTCATTGACTATCGTCACTTTCGTGGTCGTGGTCAACAATGCCACCACCATCCTCCATTTCCTCTCAGCTGCTCCTCCTTCTCCAAGCCCAATGGATAGCAGGCATGGTTTTTCTCCTTCTTTAGTTCTTCCAGCAACAACTGCCATCGCTTCGGCTTCCAGCTAAATCTAGCCCTACTCTGCTTTGGCAGAAATGAGCTGAGGTCGTTGGTGTTCGAACTACGCCTTCCTGTTGTATTTCACATTTTCGACAAGCATAAAAATCACTTAGATTTTGATCTGTTCCTAAATTCTTTATTTTTTTTGTTTTACCTCAAAATCCAACCACCATTGTTTTATTATTTGTTTACAACTTTGTTGCAGCCTTGCAGGAGAAGAAAGTACGACTTCTCCTTCTCTTCTTTCGGCAACAATAGCCATTTTTCCAGCCCGCGGCCAACTCAAACCTGCTCTGCTCTAAGCAGCGAGCAACCATGACTCTTCCCAAATCGATTGACCTTTCCATTTCAATTTTCCGCCCAAATCGTGCAACGTCCGACCAGCCATTCGCCTATTCCCGCCGTCCCCATTTCATCACTGTCCACGCCGAACTCGACGATGTCACTCCCGCCTTCTTCGTCTCCAATCAATAATATCTTCGTCCAGTCTCCCAACCGGTTGACAACTCATTTTCTTCTTCATTCGATTTGGTCAAAATGAAAAAAACCCAAGTTGTAAATCGATGTTGCGCTCGCCCCAAATTGATTTCACCTAAATCATTTTCACCTGTTGCCTTCTCCTTTCCATTTCCCTCAGCAAAACAAACCGCCTTGCTCAGTTGCTCCACAGGTCGTGCATATATTTTCTTCTTTATTTTCTTTTGATTCCCTGTGAATTTAATAGCCTTTGTTTTCTATTTTTTTATTACAGCGCAAGTATGCCTACAACTCGGCAACTACTCGTCGTCCTCACCGATAGTACACCAATAGTACACTGTGGTCCATAAACTTTTATAAAGCCAAAAATCACAATTAAGGTTCATGCAGATTTCAGGTAAGTTCGTATAGTTAATTTTTTTTAATTTAATGAGTTATATTTCTGCTTAATTAATAAATTTTTGAAAATTTTTCATTAATCTTTTCTACATGTTTTATTGTGATGACTAGAGTCTAATATAACGGTCTTGGAGGTAGGACTATATAATTTTATCAATCTATAATTGATAAAAAAAATTAAATAATTATAATATTATGAATATGTTATGTTGACGTGACCGGTTCAACCTAGTCAAACTGGGTTGATTCTAACAATACTGTTGCTAACCGACTACTTGCCTGTTTTTTTTTTGTATTTTTCACCTTTGAAGTAAAGCGCATTATGTGGAAAACAGAAGGGTGAAGATTCACACGTTTGACCCCGTTGGGCAAATGGTAATTGCAACCTTGCATGGCCCACATGGGCCGGGGAGAACGCGTACTCGCATAGGCTGTGGTCTGGTTCTCCAAGCAAAATCTCTTTAAAAGGAAAGTCATGGGCAGAGGTGTGGGCTGCTCAGATCAACAACAACTCATCTCCCACAGACTAATCTGAAGGCGACATTTGTCTGTCCGATTTGGACCCTCCAGCTGTTGTTCGTTTGTTTCCTGATCATAATCTTCTCACAGAGCCTACGGCTACGACTGGAATTTAGAAAAAGCATGTCCTTCCGAGTGATGGACGGACAGGATGTCATTCCTCTGTTTTCGAGTGATGGACGGAGAGGATTGACATTGCATCAGTGTGGTAAATGATAATTCTGCACACATTCCAAGGTTAAAAAAAAATCTCTGACAGAAAAGAAGAATATTAATGGCAGATGCATTTTTAAGTTGTAAATAATATTTATTGTGGGCACTAAGGCAGTGCCATTGTGGTGACTCTTTGTGGTGTAAGGTTTTGAGTCCTGCTAAGTACAAGTTTTTACTCTGTAGAACTTTGCTTATTCTGTAACAGGGATATTATCATTATCTTCCCTAAGAATTAGAGTATTTACATGATATTCCTTCGTAAGAAGAGTCGTCAAAGTGTCTAATTTGTTAATTTGTAAATTTATATATCAGAAAACGTTATATCACGTCGTTTATAGAGATGAGCCTAAAAAGAATTTTTTCATGTTGCTAGAAATTTTGCCTATCATTTTTGTTTGCTAAATATATTTTATTTATTTAATATCATAATAATATTTTTAAAATTTTTATTATAAAATATTGAATTATCTTTTAAAAAAATTATATATGCATTAGAATTTTATTATAAAATATTAAAATTATCTTTTAAATATAGGATATATGCATTGGAACTTTTAAGATAAAAATTCAAAACAATTTTCCGGATGGTTCCGCTGACGGCGGTGGAGGTGGAAACTCCGACCGAAGCCGTACTCGTGTGGGGTTGGTCTTCCAGTGAAAAAGTCAAAAAGCTAGACTGAATAAACTGAATTTGTGGAGGGAAAGTCTGCCCATTTATGCAATCGTCACCGACAGAAGATGGTACCTTAACGTTCGGGTTTCCTGGCTACATGAAGATGGGGCCTGCCCAATTTCGATGGTCCATACCGCTGGTCTGATTAATTCCCATTCCCATTCCATGAAATTGACAATGATTCTTTTTTCTTTTTTCCTTTTTTTTGAGAGAAAAAAAAAAAAAGGGAAAGTAAGACATGGTAGATCACAGAGCTGCATGTGAACGTGGCTAACGTATGCGATCGTCCAACGCCTGAAATTGTAATTACGGCAACAACCGTGCATAGGCGGAAGGGTTGGTGACCGCCCGACACGAAGCATTGCATCCCATAAATAGCAAACACGGAGCCAACAATCTCGTCAGATCTTGGTGCTTGGTCGTTGCCGCGGGGCCCACTTTGCGCTGTCTGCACCACGAATGCCACGTAAGAGGGTGAGGGGACTGGTCAAGGCACGCGAAATCTAGAGTAGCGAACTTATTTTTATATCAACGGCCTGGATCAGCGAACGCATGTGGGACGACTTGCTAACCGTGGAAATCATGATACCTTCCGAAGCTTGTGACAGCGTCACGGGGGCAGCCACCGCCGGCTTAAATGCGAGTGAATGGGTGGAGAAAACAGTCAAGAGTATCCAAAGCCATCAGAGCGCGCGTTTTTCGGCCGGTGCATTAGGATGCACGGAAACACGGATAGGTTTTGGATTGTGGGGATTTATCTTCACCACCGACTGCTACCGGTATGATGAGAGACTCGCGCCAGGCGATCCATGCAATTTCAGATCCGCAACAGACAATTTGCCATCAGTCGCAATGTGGTGCTGGAGTATGCATGCAGCTAGCAAGCGGCCTCCCCCGCGGTTCAAAGTCTTAGTTGGGGAACGTATTTCTGTGGAACAATTTTTTGCTATGCGTTAACCTTTTTACATAAACCTGTGAAAAAAGCATATTTGTTAGCATATAAGTGTGAGAAACCATGAGATTTGATTTTTCAGGACCAATAATTGATCAATTAATCATATTATTTTTATCATTTTTATCTTTATATTCTAATTATTTTTCTTACCAACTACGTATGACAAACTTATTTATTCTATCTATACCTTTTATTATTTTTCTATCAATAAAACATTTCTCAAAATATTTTTTTTTATTTCTTACTATTTTCCAAAATTTTCATAATTTTACACATGACAACACGCCACCTGAATGAGATTTTGTAACAGTTAATGGATGATTGCATAGCATCCTAAAATTTTGCTGTGTAACGGATGCCGTCTTGACCAAATTGACGATTGCATGCGTACGGAATAATGCGGCAACTGATCAAGCTGAGGTTGGCTCTCTGGAATCCGGTCTGCAGGTGATGTTGATCGTTATGGCCGTATTCATTTCATCAAAACAATCCCACGTGGCCTAAAGCAGAGGATGGCTTGATACCCCATTGGTTGGATGAGAAATAGAAAATTTTCCTAAAACAACAAATTTTCATCATATTCATTTGGCGGCCAATAAGAAAATTTAAAGCACTTTCATAAATTTATATTTATTGGGGTCCACTAAGGCATGAAACCAATATGACTTTCCGTGTCGCAACTAAATTGACATTACCAACATAATCAGTGGCTTAGGTTTATCAAAAAGGATTATGATTTGATAAAATCAAGAGATCCGTACTTGCGAATACAGCTGGAAAAAAATTTAAACAGTCTCGCTTATATTTAATCTCTTAAAATTTAAGATTTTGATCCTTACTAGAAACTTTAATCAATTTATTGTATTTAACATTATTTATTTATCTAGAAGACTAAGATTTATCTCGACCAAGTATATTTATGGGTCACATTTGTTCAAATATATATCTATCTATATTCATATATAAATTATGAAAAATATTTAGATCTATTTAAATATGTATTAGAATGTAATAATAGTTTATAGAATCATTTATTCATATAGAAATGATATTTTGGACGGTTTAAATGTCAAAAATACTACTTTAAAATTGATATTAATATTTTTCATAATTTATATATAAATATATATTTTTTCTAATAATTGTAGCCCATGAACATACTTGGTTGAGATGAAACTTGATTCTTTAGATAAACAATGATGTTAAATACAATAAATGAATTAAAATTTTCAACATAAATCAAAATCTTAAATTTTGAAATGATTTCATAAAAGCAAAATTACATAAGTCAACTTATATGTAACCGGATTACATAGAAGCCCATTTTCAAATATTCATGAGCATGTTTGCAACAAAATTTAACATCATGTCTATATTTGTAACTCATGTAAAAAGTTAAAAGGCATAAGCACAAATAACCCATAAAAATAAATTTATAATTTATTTACTTTTGTGTTTGATACGACTTCAACAAATACAAATTTTTGAGTGAAATTGGATCCTATTAAAATTCATTTAATGTTTTTAAGATTGCTAAATTTCTCATGGCAAAAGATTCAAGTTAAGATAACATATAAGGATGTGATTGGAAAGTGACATAATTTTTAGATGAAAAATTTTTTTGCCGAAAAAATAGTTAGATTAATAGAAATGATGCAATAAAATAAGAGCAATGATAATGAGTAAATAAAATAAAATTAAAATTAATAAATTAATTGTACTAGTAGTTATGTAGAAAAGATTAAAAGTAATATAGTCGTATAAAAATAAAAAAGATTAAAAATAAGATAACGATAGAAAGTGAAGAGTTTCAAAATAGAATTTTTGGTTTGAAATATTTTTATTATTACCAAACATGGCAAGGAAAAAAAACTGTGACAACAGTAAGAGAAACCACCACGTTAGGGAATATTTTACGGGATGAAAAATACTAGAATGAAATTTGTACAAAAGATGGGAATGTAATAATTTGTATTTAAAATAAAAATTGTGACGAAAATATAAAAATAATATTGAAAATTGAAAATTATCTATTTTTAAAAAAAGGTCTTGAAAATTGGAATACAAATTTCATCCAAATATTTTGTATCCTTTAAAATAAACCCCTATTGTCATCAACAAAAAAAAAAGAGAATTAATCTTGTTAGCCCAAATTTTTTTTTTTTTAACTTTTTCCCATAAGATTATTGATATAAATGCATTTAACATATAAATTAATTACGTGTATATGTATATTTTTAGATATCTAAACAACCTAAAAATATAAACACATATACAAAAATAATAAAATTTGATTTATATGTTAAATATATTTAGTAAAACAAATATATAAAGAAAAAAGTAAAAAAAAAATTAAATGAGCTTTTTTAAGTATTTAGTCCAAACTGACATGATCATTTATCTAAAGAAAGCCCTTTTGTTTATGTTTTCCCTGATTAATGCCTGGGATAAAGCATAGAGAAGGGGGCTGCATATTACGAACCTACGGTTGATGTCCATTGTCCAATAGGCGGTTCGAGTGAATGTGACAGTTGTGTCGCAGCGCTCCCCTTTAATGGTAGGTGGTCCTACCAACTTATACAGTTGTCAATAATAAAACCCTTTCAGCAAATTTCTTCAGAGCAAAAACTTCCACATCCCGGAGTCCAAAAATAAAAAAAAAATTCCACATCCCGCAATGCAAACGCAAAAAACGATGACCAACAGCGGTGTATCAGGCCGATTCCGCGCCAAGCATCAGTTGCATAGCGAGCTATCATCCATCCATGCCCATCCACTCAATCGCCACTCGATCCACACGACACGTGGCCTTCACTTGTGAAGAGAGAATAATAGAGAAAGAACAAAAAGAGCGGGTTAGTTTTGTCAAAAAAAAAAAAAAAAAAGGACAGAGTGAGGGAGAGAGCAGATTAGTCGTTTTCGCAAAGCTTTTGCGGGTGGGACAGTGGGAGTGCAATTCAGTGCACCCGGGTGCACTCAGCCTC